>JAOEHY010035250.1:50822-71930 GCA_025447955.1 Psilopsiagon aurifrons | reverse complement strand
AAAAAAAAAAAAAAAAAAGAAGAAGAAAGAAAAGCCTCCTCAGTTATTAAAAAGCAACTCCTTTTGTTTGGTTACCTTTCAACTTAAAAAAACCCACAGGAATTGTAAAGTTTTAGAAGAGGTTTTCTTCCTTATTTATTTTTTCCTATCCTCACAAAACAAAATATATGCAACATTTCATTAAAAAATCTAGGGCTATGAAAGCACAACACATGTTTTACAACACCACATGTCCTTAGGGTGTTTCTTTCAGATATTACAGATCACTGACGGCTTGAAAAATGCCCTCTATTTCACCTTCATACCCATGATATATAATGGGTGGTAGAGGATATTGCTCTTTTGTGGTATTTTATAACGTAGTATAATAAATAGTAAAATGAGAATGAAAGCAAAAAATTTATTGCTACTGTAATCACCTCTAGGTTATTGGTTTGAGTTAAAACATTAAAGGAAACTAGCTGAAAGGTTTTGTCAGATGTTTACTGCCCTGTTTAAGTATCTTGCCTATCATGCAAGTGGAACTTTTATAAAGAAGTTCTTGATTAAACTAGAAAAAGAAACCTGTGATGGTTTCTCTTTGCTTCAATGCACATTTGTTTTCTTTAACGCATTTGTGAAAGTTTTCCTTGGAAATTGCAGCATGTGCAGCAGAGTTGCAATGTGTGTAATGTTAAATTAAAGTATGATATAGTTCTGCATTCAGCATCCATTAAATTTGTCATTTGGTGCTGGGAAATGTTGGAATGCTCCTGGAAACGGAGTTCTTGATTGCTCTGTGCCAGAAACTTTGTTTAAGCATAGTCCTCAACTCACCATGGGCAAGACCTTTGGTGCTCACTATATCATGGAAATTTCATTTTAAAAGTTCGTGCTTGGCAGTTAGGCTGTGGGTTGCTGATCACCTTTCCTTATGTAATCAAGGGAAGGTAAAGCGGGAATTAATTTAATGTGGTCTATTTGTTTAGCGCAAGATCACTGCCTGCTTATTTTTAGTCAAACTTTCCTTTCGCTTTAAAACCATTCTCCCTGTGCTAATTTAACAATGTATTACTGTTTCCTTTTTACTTGGAACAGCTGAAAAAAACCTTACCCGAAGAGCAGTTTGTCTTTACAACCACTAGAGGTCACACGTACGAGTTAGGAGTAATTCACTAACTGAGTTGTGTCCAAGCGCAGCCTTTCACAGAAATCTTTCAAAACCTTGTAGAATTGGAGGTGTGCATATTCTGCACAATAGTTTTGCTACATAAAGTGGGAAAAATTATTCCTTGAACACTTCTCTTTCCTCCACTTTTAAATCATCTGAGAGAATGTTAGTGATAAATGTGAGAAATAAATAACATTTTCAAAAAATGTGCTTAGATTATATCAATTCTGTTTCAGTAAATCCACTTCTGTAATGATTTTATGCAAGCAACTTGAGTATTGTAGCATACCAAGATGACAAATGTGCAGGAATATTACATGACGAGCACAGATGGGAAAGCCATGTGTACCCTGGGTGAACAATTTTTACCTAATAGTGTGTATTCTCCACTGTTTTGCATAGTTTTTAGTGACATTGCTTCAGATCTTTCTTTCTAACTTCGTGGGCATACAAATCTTTAACTTTCTTAGATAAAGGAATAAATAATTTCAGTAAGCGTATTGCCTCACAGTGTATTCTTACCCGCTAAAAAACTATGCAGTTGAGTTTAAGATGAGTCCATGTAGTGTTTGCTGTTATTTGGACTTACAAATATTAGTATAAGCTTTCTTATGAATGTGTGATAGACCAAGAAAAAGGCATAGATGTTCTTGAATCAAACACTTTCAGGAACATTTACAAAGAAGTCATTATGTATAGTCAATATAATTTTTGGGTGATGCCTGAACAGAAGTGAACATTATCATTTTCTTTCCTTAGAGAAACATCACTGCCCATTCTTGTAAAATATTTTGTTATATATTTTTTACAAATTAAACCACACATGATATAAAGCTGTGATTATGTTCTTAAAGGTCTCGGGTTAGTCTTGTTTGTTTTCCTTCCTTGTCTTGTCAATCACTGAACTAGCACATGCTATCAGCTATGAGACAAACTAAACTGGCAGCTAGTTATCCCCTTTATTCACTCCTTCCTCCAGAACAAGCAGTAGAAAGCACATGTGACATATGAACCCCTTTGTTTCATTACAAAAGCATCCTCATGTTAACCAAAACTGTATGAATCATTTTCACAGAAAACAATTAGCAGTAGAAAGAAGCATTCTGACATAATAGAGGGTATCAATATCACCTGTCTTTACGTCACATCTGAAGTGATTAAGTTAGGCACTGAATCTGAAGATGCTTATTTCCACATACCAAGTGCTAGTAGGTTGCTCAGTATGGGAGTTAGAAGCCTGAAGCTAAACACTGTGACCATTTTCTTTGCTAACTCTATATTCTGACCTACTTTAACCAGGGCAGGTGGTGGTGTTGGTGGTTTATGGTTATATTTTTTTTGCAGAAGGAAGTTCTGTGTCAAAAAATGTAGAAAGGGTCAGGACATGTGCATTGCTTAAGCATTGCAATGTCTGTTTTATGGAGCAAATCAGTTAAGTTCTGTGTTTTAAAGTCAGAAGCTGGACCAACAAAGCAAAATAACTAAGCATACTAGGAGGGATGATTCTAATAAGGTAGCTATTAAATCTATGTTTAAATTTTTAGGAGATTATTTTGCATTTGATTGAAGTGTGTCTTGTTGCTTGTTAATGCATCAAATTTTATTTTTATTCCCTCCTTCTCCCTACCATTGTCAGGTGATTGATATAGGTTCTGGAAAAGGCTACCTGAGCTCATTTTTGTCCATGCAATATAACTTAAAAGTTTATGGAATTGACTCTTCAAACATCAACACTAATGGTGCTCATGAGAGGAACAGAAAATTGAAGAAACACTGGAGAGCATATCAGAGTCGAGGGAAAGCAAACCTCAAAAGCCAGAGGTTGGAAAAGACAAATGACAGGCCAGTGGAAAGTGAAATTAAAAGTAAAGCAATCAATGAAAAGCCCTTAAATAATGACAGCAGTCTTCAAGGTCACAACCAAATGGCTATCCAAGATTTAGTTCCTTCCTGTGGTTTCAAAGGAATAGCTAAATATGAAATGAGCAAACAAACTGAAGCTGATTTGGTGGCTTGGACACAGTCTGATGAGAGCAAACTTTCTGAAGAGGTTCTTGCTGTTCTAAATGTTCTGCCTGCTGATGCTGTAGAAGTTTCTTCATCTCAGTGTAACTGTGGGGAACTCTGTGAAGAGGAAAAGGCGCGAAGAAAAATGACATCTCTCAAGGCTAACATGAGCAAGTCAAGTGAATCAAACCTGTATTTTCCATTGACTTCTTGCATCACTGCAGAAACTGAACTCAGTGACATCATCACAGATCTGGAGGTTATTTTACTGATATTTGAATTAGATTGTCAATTGTCTTTATATTGCCATTTTCATATCTACAGAATGTTTCCTGTGTACATGGAATACTATTAGTGGTGTAAATTAATATTCTGCCCCAATAATGGTTTTTTTCAGCCAGTTAGCAGAAGTATGTCTAGCACATAGAGATTTTTTAATATATGTTGGGATTATTTTGAATACGTAAATCAGCCTTTAGAGTTTGTGGGGTAGATAATAATCAGCTGTCAAATTTAACAGTGTATATATATTAGCACATTCATGTATTTTACAATTGTGCTTATAGATAGCATCTAATTATTTTGAAAAAAGTTCTGTTTACAAGGTAGATGGATATATGAAGCACTGAAATTTGCCTGAAATTTCTTGTCTTTTAAGTTTTATATTTTTGTAATTTCAGTTAAGCTTTGAAGGCATAGGAGAATTTATTGTATATAGTACTCAAAGGGTTTGGAAAGAGCTCTGTTTGCAATTAATGTTTTTATTTTTCAACTTCTCAGAATCACTGTAAATTCATTTAGTAATCTACTAGCTGGAGGGGATTGTGGCTACACAAACAAGCACAAAGCTCAGCTGCTAAAAGACAGTGACACAATTCTAGGAGCTGTATGGCTGATTAGTTCCTGTGCCTGAGCTAACACATATTGATGGGATAGATACAATCAGTCTTTTATGGAAAGGTAAAAACCTGTCTGTGTTCAGTGGTAACTGAACAGTTATATTCAGGGGTGTCATTAATCTCTGTTTCAAGGCTATAGGTTCCTGCTGATGGCCCTATATCTGGAGCTAAGAAGTCCTATTGATTATCTGAGAGCATGCAGAGCAAGTTCTTGTCTGTCTCCAGAAGCCACCCTGAGCAGCAGGGTTTGTTGGTGAAACATATGCATTTACACTTGCACAGTTGGATTTTGTATACCCTTAGTATGTAATTTGTCTAATGTAGAAGGTATCACCGGTTTTATAAAAAAAAACAATACTGTCAGAAAAAGCAAAAGCTTCATTGTGTTAAAAAATAGTAATATCCAAACCACATTATGTTTGACAAAGGTGTGTAGTTAAAACCCTTTATAATGTGCAATAATTCTAATGTTTTAAAATATTTTCATCATTTTTAGAAATGAAATTTTTTAGAAATTATTTTACAGATATTTTCATTTTTTTATTAGAGCCATAAGTTGATGGGGTTTTTTTCTCAAGTTTTCCTAAGCTAAGGACAAATGAGGAATGGGTAAAATTAGTGATTACTGATTTAAGCCATAAGTTCTGAAATAAATCTGCAGATGAAATATGGGTATAGGACTGCACATTTGTATATAGCCCAGGACTAATATTAAGATATCTAATTTTGCTACATATCAGCCAACGATACAGGAAGTACTTGCAGTTATACCCAGGCAACCTCACTGTACTCAGTAGTGGTCTCAAAGTGTGCCTGGCACTGTCAGGCTGACCTCCAATTGCTCAGGAGTTCTAAGCATTATAGTGTTTCTTCTATCTTGCATGCAGTAGCCATCTTCCACTAGCTTTCTCCTGAAAGAATCTCTCTTAACTTTTCCTGCCCTGGGATTTAAATGCTGCCCTTGCAAGTGCACATCTTCCCTTAGCTTCGAAACTTTAGCATTGAAGAATTGTGGCATGATGAGCTGAAGCTGACCGATATGGAAAAAATTCTTTAGAAACTAAAGTGGACTGAAACTGAACTTTTGCCACCTAAAAATATTGTACAAAGTGAGGGCGAGCACAGAGAAGCAGAACAAAAGGTGTGAAGGGGGGCAAGAAGAATTGAAAAAACAAAGGAAAAGGGAGGTTTTACTGTTTCACCTATGCACCTTCTGTATAATATAGATGGGTGAATAAATCAGATACAGAGCAGAAAAAATCAATGTGCATATAAATTCAGAATTATTATAGACAGTTATCCCAGTTGAATTTCTCTGGGCTAACTTCTTGTTGATAACCTTGTTAATAAATAAGGCTGAAATTCAAAGCAATGCCATGTTGTTTTGATTAGATTCCAGTAGATTCCAACTAATAATGCCAAAAGGGAAATATCTTAAGAAGGGTGAGAAGAGGGATAATTTGGATGGAGAAATAGAGGGAAAAGAGAAATTGAGAAAAAAAAGAAAGCAGGCAATAGAATACAGAGCATCTGAAGCTTAAGTTCTGTGTGTTATAAAAGAAAATGCTCATTTGTTGTTGAATAGTAGTAGGCATACTGCAAAACTGAGGCAGAACTACAGTTTTGGAAATAAAGCCTGCTTTTCACATTATATCCATATTTAGGAAGGGGGTTTTATTTCAGCAGCTTAGAGTAGCAGAACTGCCATAGATAGGTCCAGCCAGATTTATAGCAGTAAATCCCAAGTGAAAAAAGGAAGTAGCAGAAGTATTAGTAACAATGACAGAAAAGCTAGGAAGGACAAGAGAAATGGCCCATGTCCAGTCAACTCATAGATGTTCTCTTCCATGCAGGTAAACCAGCCGCTATTTATCGTTTTGAACTTCTGCTTCCTCATGACTGGTGAAAATAGAGTGTGTAGATGGGTAGTTCCTTGCCAGAACAAAGCAATGAGCTGTCTTTCTCTCCACAGAGGCAATGCACCATGTTTTCTTAGCACTGAAGAGCTTTTATTATGCACTGAAAAATTCTAGAACAGAACAGCAGGAGTCCCCATGGAGTTGTGTATTTAAACCTTACAGCTCAATAGCCATTTGCAGTATAATTGGGTTTTGAAATTTGTTGTTATTCGTGCTCTTTCAGTTGAAGAGGGAGATGCTTTATTGTTGCTTTGTTTTTCTTTGTTTTTCTTCTTAGGACTGTATGATGGTAGGTCTACATACATGTGGTGATCTTGCTGCAAATACACTACGAATTTTCACTGCCAAGCCTGAAATCAAAGCAGTTTGCAGTGTAGGCTGCTGCTACCATCTGTTGTCAGAACAGTTTGAAAACCAAGAAGGTAATTCTTGAGCTTAACTTGTGTCTGCCAGTTTGTATGTTGAGAGTATTATAACTTCTAATTAATAACCTCTTTGTGTTTGTTCCTTTCCAGTGCCTTATTTAGTACTGGTTTTAATTACATTATGTGGATCATTCACTCCTGGATGCTCTGTAGCTTTTCTGTTATGCCAATATTCCTGATAGTTTTACTGAAATTAGGGACATTAATGTAGCATGTTTTTTATGTGGTTATGAATACAGCTGGTTTTAGTCTATTACTTAACTTATAAAATGTGGAGGCTTTTTTTAGTCCAATATGTTTTCATCCATTTGAAATATTTTGCACCAGATTTTGCCGTTGGCTGTCTGCATGCAACATCCATTTATGTTGAGTTGTACATACACAACTATGGGCGGAATTAATGCTGCTCTTTAACAGTTAGCTGCTCAGGCAGCTAAGGCAAAGCTCCAGTCTGACCACAACACATGCTAGATCTTGCTTGCTTTAATGATCTTTTCTTGGTTTTATCTGGCTTTGCAACAGTTGCAAGAGTTTTTGCAGTGTATTAGCTTCAGTTATTTCACAGTACTTCTCATCCCCAAAACAAAGAAAAGGAAAATACAATCAAAATTTCTAAGTTACAGAAATGTAATTAGTAAGAAATGTACAATTCCTTTTAGATAAGAGTTTTTTTAAATTATTAACCTTTCAGGTACTTGTCATTAAGTGTGTGTGTCTGAAACATTTGGCTATTTCTTATTACTGCAAAGAGGACACAACTTCCTGTTTGTAGCTGTAGGATTACTTTTTACAGACCAGTGCATAAGGCTTTACTATACTATTGTTACTTAGACACTACCAAAGGATCAGGTGTGATAACCTATCCTATGTTCAGACAAACAGATGTACTTGCATGGTGGTAAGAGATACTGCAGTTTCATAGCAGCATGGAAATGAAGACAAATTGCATGTTGGAATTTCTAGCTATTTGATTTTTCTCAGCTTGAATGATAAAATTATTCTCTATGAAGAACCTTTAGACAGAAAAAAAGAAAAATGTAGTATTCTTTTTTTTAGGGGGAGAACACATGAGTAGTTCCAGTGATGCTAAAAAAATTGATTGATATTTTTTTAACTATCACTGTGAAGGTACATATTCTAAAATCTATAATGCTGTTGTGTTCTCCTGAAAAGACGTCTACTATATGGTTTTTTTTTTTTATAAATGTATGATGGAGGGGTAAAAACACAAGGACTGACGGTATCTTAAAAACTAATGCTTCTTGAAAGAGAAAATGAGAAAGAATTAAGACTAGAGCTTGTATCTATGCTTACTATACATGGCTTTCAAATTGGCAAAGCATTGTAGAAGGTGCTAGAGGACTCTAACTAATCAGATGGTATAGATCCAACAAGTCACTTGTAAAAGAAGTAAACTAATTCATCTTGTAGCTGCCTGAGGCAAGTGGATTTTGGTACTGCTTCCAAAATAGAACAAATGATAGAATCAGGATTGAATAATTTAACTTGGAAGCGGCTTCTGGAGATCAGCTGGTCCAGATCACAGTGCAAGACAGTGCCAACTTAAATCAGGTTGTTCAGGGCCTTGTCCAGTCATGTTTTGAACATCTCCAAGGATAGTGGGTCAGCAGCCCATTACAATGTTTGCCATCACCATTAAGTGTTTTTCCTCATATCTATTCACAATTTTGAACTGTTGTGCATTATCTATTGTATTTTCATTGTGCCCCTTCAAGAATAGTCAGCCTTAATCTTTTCTGTTCCCTTTACTTCAGGTAGTGGAAGACAGCAGTTAGATATCTCCTTGACCTTCTCTGCAAGCTTGTAGTCCTTTTGCCTCCACTGAACTCCAGTAAGTCAGTATGGTGTGTTGGAGAGCCCAAAGAAGCACTTTAGATATGCTCACAAGCGCTGAAAAGGGGAAATAATCATGTCCCTTAACCTGCAGGCTTCACTGTTAAGCTTCAGAGTACTGTCAGTTTTCTACTCGTCTTAGTCTACCAGAATCATATCTTTCCAATCTGTCTATAAAGATCCTAAGATAACCTTGCTGAAAGCCACACTAAAATCAAGGCTCTCCCTTAGGTCATAGAGGCAGTTAGTGCATCACAGAAGGCAATAAAGTTTGTCAGTGCTTGGTAGATTCCTGACAGTTACTCTCCTTCTTGTTCATTATGGGCCTGGGCATGGTTTCCAGGAAAATTTATTTCATAACTGATTGAGAACTGAGGTTAAACTGAAGATGGGTCTGATATTTGCCTTTTTCCTGTCACCAGGAGCTGCCCCTGATGGGATGTGACTTTTCAAAGATGATAGAGCGTGGCCTTTGTGTCACAACAGTCAGTCACCTCAACTTCCTGAAGTGCATCCCATCTGGTCACATGCGCTTGTATTTCCAGTTTCCTTTTGTTGTCCCTGAGACAATACAATCTCTCTGTAGGTCGTCCTTCACTTGTCCAGGCTCTGACACTAAGTTCAGGGAAGCTGCTGGCTAATGTAGACAAAAACCAGAGATTGAAGAGGCATGTAGAAGATCTACATGGAGAGAGTAGTTTCAGTATTAGGAAGCAGACTTAGAGCTAGATCTCTGTGATAATGAATAAAAGTTCTTCCTGAGAAGCTGAGAGAACTGGGGAGAATTTGCTGCAACGCAGGAAATCACTGATTTTTTTGAAATCAGTCCAAGCAAGACAAGCAAGGGCTTGCCTGCAAGGACACAGTGGGAAGCTCTCTTATAAAGTATTTTATACTTATTTTATCTTGACTTTGCAGCTTTGACTTTGAAGTTTTTTAAAAAATGTCATTGCATTTTTTAAAGATACCAAAAAATACCAGGTTTTTTTTAAAAAATACAAAAAAATACCATTGCTCTATTTTTTTTTTCCTGTTTAAAAGCTTTCTTATTTTCTTGAGGGTTGTTCCCATAAAGACAGGGTTGAAGCAAGTCCACCTCAAAACTCCCCCAGAGTATCACATTTTCCATCTTTGCTGCTTTTTTAATGTAAAGTAGCTGGTTGTTCTCCTAAGTCTAGTTGAAGCAGATGTGCCAGCTCACAAGCTGCTGTGGACTGATGGTTGCCATAACTTGAGATGCCTAGGCTGTATGTTGTTTGACAGTTTGGTCTGGAATATTGCAATCGTTATACAGTGTCTTTCTGTGTGTCTCTAAATAAGCTAAATTCATTAAGAAATTTTTGTAATGAGATTGCATTTCAAATTATTTTGGGAATAATTTTAAACTCTTAAGATCACAAAAGCCTTTGTTTTGATTTATTAGTAACTACGACAACTAAGAGGTGCTGTGTAATGTCAAATTCCAATTCAGTATTAAAAAGCTGAAGCCAGTGACTTTTAACACCTGTCTTTAAATTTCACTGCTGTTATAAGCTGCATCAAATACTAAATTTCAGTTAATAAGGACTAAAATGACAGCTCTTGGAAAATTCTAAGTAGTTTTTCTTTGCCTTTCTCTAAGGAGAATTGGCTGTTTATGCAGAGATTCTTCTATGGATAAAATGCACTTGGCCATTAATATAATTGATTCCTTTGGGGTTTTTCTTCACTGTTACTGCATTGCATAGTCAGTTACATCAGCATAGTAATGATTTTAGTATTTGAGACTTATTACATAAACCTATATACATAGTGAACCATTATGGCAATTTTTCTGGAAACAGTCCATTTGCTAGTGAATTTTAAGTTAAAACAAACTCCATGCCTCTGTTCAGGAGCTATTGTTAGGATTTTTGAGAGCTGTTTTATCTTACATTTAGGTAATACATTTCTAGGGCAGTGTACCAGCTGGACTATAATTATCACTTAACAGACAGTAACTTCAGATTTAAGATATTTTCAAAAAGACTTGACTTTCCTTAGAAAGGAATTGGTTTATTTCAATTTGTTTCAATTTGTTTCAGTATTCTAATTCTCTTCCTTCTATCCTCCAAGCAGCTAAACACATCAGTACTAGTATAGAAACCAATGAAATTTTTCAATATTGTATCCTCTGTTTTGAGGAAAAAACACATGAACATTACTATTGCTAAGGAGCTACATATTTATAAGTATTTCATAATTTGAAATAAGACATCAGTGTAGTTGTATAGGTATCTTCAATGATAGCTGTCTGGAGAAACCTTTTTTGAGATTAGCTTGAGTACTGCAAATCATGAACCTCAGCTTTTGTAAGGATTTCCAGGATCAGGTCAATGTTCTAGGAAGAAGATACATGATGGGCATTAAAGGTCTAGAGCCATCCTGGAAGCTGTGGAGAGTACCTTCTTAATAAGGCAGTCTGCAACAAGCCAGCAAACCTTTCGCAGAAGAGTAAGAGCCTTGGTCTCTCAAGTTACATAAATATAAACTTTTACTACATTTGTTAAGCTCTATCTTTTAAAAGCTAGTGAACATAATTAGGAGAACCAGAAAGGATGCACAGGGTTGTCAAAATTCACATATAGAATTTTAGCAAATTTGTGGAAACTGAAAAGGCCTTGAATAAGGTGCATTCAGCAGACAAAAACTTTAAAACTAAATTTCCTAAAGGATTCCTTACACAAACGTAATGGCTGCATATCACTCTGCTCCACTGAAGTATGGAAAGATTTGTCACTGGTTTAGAAGCATTAGAGGACAGATGATTTATGTGTTGTCTAGGTATATTTTGAAAGATATTCCACAGCCAGTGTCTTAGAATAGCTATCACTGATACCATGGCAACACAGGAAAACACTTCGAAGCAAAAGATCAAAATGCTTGATTTCCTTTCCAAGGCATCTGTAGATATTGCTGCACAGGGCACATTTCATGAATTTGTGACAGAGCTAACAAGTCACTAAAACCCAGATGGTCTCTATCAAAATTTGTCCTGAAAAAAAAAAATGAAAATATTAACTAGGTAAATTTTACAGATGTTAAATAACAGCATTACCTATTTATATTATTAAAGTATTTTTAATTAATAAATGTAGAAAAAAATATATCAAAACTGGAAACTGTCTTCCATTTATAATTTTGCATGGGTATACACAGTAAGACATTACAATTGAGAAAGCCGGGTTTCTAGAATCATAGAATGGTTTGGATTAGAAGGGACCTTAAAGATCTAGTTCAAGCCCACACCTGCAATGGGCAGGGACACCTTCTACTAGACCAGGTTGCTCAAAGGCCCATCCAACTTGATAGAGTTGAACACTTCCAGGGATGGGGCAGCCAAAATTTCTCTGGGCAACCTGTGCCAGTGTCTCACCACCCTCATAGTGAAGATATTTTTTTCATAATATCTAGTCTAAATCTACTCTCTGTCAGTTTGAGGCCATTTCCCCTCCACCTGTACATACATGCCTCTGTAAAAAAGTCACTCTCCAGCTTTCTTGTAGTCCCTCTTTAGGTACTGGTGTTTTCTGAGTTTTGTTTGTTTGGTGTTTTTTTACTTAATTCTAAATGGTTGGGTTTTTTTTCCTTTTCTTAGTACCAGGTTGATCTTTTTATTGAACTGTCAGGTCTCAATTCAAAGACATTCATTGTATATTTGAAGTTAATATTTTTCCCAATTTGAATAACTTTCAGCTACATTGAATTTTATATACCATTTCATGTCTAATTTTTACTAGAAATTGCTTTTTTTTTATTACCCATACGATCGTCATAAAACTTTGTCGTACTCTTCATTAACTGTGTCAGATTACTTGTGAATTTGATCAAGAACCTGTTCCAGCAGAAGTGTCCTTAGGCCTCTGCTGGTGATCTCTGTCCTCTGTGAAAAAATGGTACTTTATTCCCATCCATTGTTTCTGTCAATTACTTACCCATAGGAATACTTCATCTTGTTCTGTGTTTTGGTAGTTTCTCTAATGGTCTTGTTGAATGCCTTTTGGAAACCTACTCTATCTTTCTTGTCTATGTGTTACTTGAAGCCTTAAAAGAAAAAATTGCAATATGTTTGTGAGATATGACTTTTTAAGAAAATCACGTTGACTCTTTCCAAATATATTATAGTTCCTCAAATACCCAATGACTCTATTCTTTAAAATACCTGCTCCCCATAAAAATGTGAAGTTTCCTGTTTGGAAACTCCCTGGACCTTCCCTTGAGCTCTTCATAAGAATTAAAATTACATTACTTGCTTTCAGATCTCTAGAATCAAAGAGTTTTAACCAAGAAGTTGCATACTGCAATTTGACAATTTCAACTTGGTTTTTGTTTTTGTATTAATGCTTTATGGTCTTTGCAAATTTTTGCTGTTAACAACTTACATTTTTCTGTAACTTCTAGGCATCCTTTAGATATTATTCTTTTAGATATTTCATCTGATGAGTCCCTTCTATGAAGCAGAACTGTGGCTTAAGAACTGTATTTATTTAGCTTTTCTTCCATGCCCTGTTTCCTTGAGCAATTCTTTATAGTTTTTTCAAAATTGTAGTCCTATAACTACTATAATTTTCTATTTATAAGAAATTCTGTAGACAGAGATCTGCAAAATGTTGAAGAGTTTTGAGATTAAAATTAAAGAAAAATTGAAGTCCATGCAAACTACTTTCAAAGAACATACAAAATTATGTTTTACTTTTATAACCATTGGAAGAAAATTATTTTTGCTTCCCTGTGCCAATTACACTGCTGACATAAGACAGTTATTTGTTAATAACCTTTTTTCTTCTGTCACTGTGCAGAATACAGTTAAATAGCTTGTGCTCTCTCAAGGAGATCCAGAACAATTTTATACCCTGAAATGGAGTCAGAATATTTACAATATAATAAAAATTACATAGCTGAGATGGGAAAAAACTTCACATTTTTTATAATGACTGTTATTGAGATCAAGTGCAAAAAGACTAATTTTACTGAGAAGATAAGAATTGCTAAAGCTATAAATCCTTGGTAAGCAAGATTAATCTCCTGTTGGGATGGTAGTATTTATAGAACTGTTGAAGCATGGTGTCGCTGTATATTTTCTACTGGTGTGAATAGAGTAATTCCTTTCCTAACTTCTGTAAGAATAATCTGTGCATAGTGACAGCCCTTGTATGTCAAGAGCAAAGAGCTTAGGGTATGTTAACTAATGCCTGTTTGTCCAGCACTTATTAAGAATTCTGACAAAAATTCTCTGGGAACATAATACGAAAGTGATGAACTACACATGTTCAATATACCGTTTATTTCAGTAACATCTGCAGGAATGTAAAAATAGTCTTCTGAAAAAAATAGCATACAAAATAATTGTCTATTTACCTTTTTTTTTTAAAAAAAAAAAAAAGAAATTCTTTTTCAAATTAAAAATCTTTTATGTTTTGCGTTTTATACCAAACTTGGCAAATAAACACATTATCTATTTGAGAAGTGAGAGAAGCAGAAAAAATCCTTCAAACTGAAATAAGACAGGAAAAGCATTCTTTTAAAAGCGAAGGCCATTTTCTAATACAGAACTTCAGAACACTTTCTTCCATCTTGAAATATAGTTTCTGTGAAGCCATTTAAGGTATCTTCCACAGTTTTTGTGGCAATGATTGATTTTTATACGTCTCAGGATATTTCCTTTTTATACATCCTTGTAGCATAATGTCAATGTAAATATACAGTTGTACATGTTCTAATCCTTCAGTCTACAGCATATAAGTAGGCTACTTAACTTGTGGTGTTTGAATGACTTCAGCAGGGTTCCTTTTAAACATAATATTCCACGTGGACTATTGCAATTTCAGGGCCTCTTTGAGAAAAATCTAGTGTACAATGTGACCTTTGAGTGTTAATACAATGTGGATGTTACAGGGTTTGTCATGCAGAAGACTTCTGATATATTATAATAACAATAGTATAAACACTCCTACAGTTCTCACATAAGCCTATCTCATGTTTGTTACAGAAGACCTATTTCCACTAAGATGATGCATAAATTTGCCACTAATGACAACTGAGATGAGGAGAATTAGAAGTAGGAGGTTCTGTTAGTGTTACTGGTTACATTAAAAGATATAAGGATAACTACATATTATGCCTGTACATTTATTTCTTTCTCCTACTTTGCAAGGGGGATTTTTCTGATTTAGCACACAAATTCTTTTACTTTTTAAATTTGTGTCACGCCTTGCTAACTGAGTGCTATGAGAGTGTTCAGTAGTATGAGAAGGTGGTAATTGGCTTCAGTGGGAGTTTCCTCCAAGTGAAAGAGGTAGACAAGTCTAGTGTATAAACCAGTCTTAGTCAGTGTTGAGATTCATCTTCTTTTTGTTTGGAGTTTATTAAAAGCAGCTGCAGAAAATGTCATTGTCTAGTTTAAGAAAATTAATTTTTATATGTGAGAAAATTGCTGGAACACAATAGAAAGAGTTTATATAAAAATACTCTTCCTTTAGCTTACTCATTTATAGGGCAGTTTATGGATTTTTATATCCCATGATTCCATTTTATTTTTACACTAAAGAGAGTTTATACATTTGCCATGTTTACTGATAAAAATTAGAATTTTTTCCAGGTAATTTAACTTCATAATTAGGGGTCATTTTCCTTTCCAATTAATACAGTTATAATTATGAAAAAAAAAAAAAAAAACTTTTTTAATATTATAGTTACAATTTTGAGTACCAGAATATAATATTCTTTTTACTAGTAAATATTTTGGTTTGTGCATATGGAAAATGACTACTGTCTCTTGAATCATCATATAATTGGAAATGGCATAGTTTTGAGATATATATGTGTATATACACATATACATATGTCCAAATTAAGGGCTGTGTTTACTTCTTGTTCACTGGGTGTTTGTGTTGGAGTGTTATGTTTCTGTTGTTGATTTTTAATATGACTAGTGCTAAGTTCCTAGAATTACGTAACAGGTCTGAAAAGCAATATTTTAATACAATTTTAACAAAGAATTTATTTTCATTTTCTGTTACAGCTACTTACCTCAACTTTTATGTCATTTGCTGGGTTTTTCAGTAGAACTAGAATGAACTCTCTTTTCT
Organism: Psilopsiagon aurifrons; assembly: GCA_025447955.1. Lineage (NCBI taxonomy): Eukaryota > Metazoa > Chordata > Aves > Psittaciformes > Psittacidae > Psilopsiagon > Psilopsiagon aurifrons. Next base: position 56,570 of record JAOEHY010035250.1, on the reverse strand, counting down.
TCTGGGAGACCAGGCTTCTTCTTCACTGAGCTACTTCTGAGCATGAGCTTCTTGTCTCCCTCTTCGCTCTGCTTCTCTGATTTGTCTAGGTTGTTGCAAGTCCTTCAAGGCCTTCCAAGTGGTAATCAAACTGGAAGAATGGGGGTCCCTGCCTTACTTACTGTGACCCTATTTTAATACCAGTATTGACATAAAACTGTCAGAAACAATTTCTTCATCTTTCACTTGCTGTTTCTCTTCAAAGTTTTCTTGTAGCTTTCAGTAATTTTTCTATTATTAATCATATGTTATTGTGCTCAAAGTAATAGATACAAAATCCTTTTCCTTAGTCTTATGAATAGCAGCTGAAGGAACTGAAGTTGTTTAGTCTGGAGAAGCACAGGCTCAGGGGGACCTTATCACTCTCTTCAACTACCTGAAAGGAGGATGTAGTGAACTGGGGGTCAGTCTCTTTTCCTAAGTAACAGGTGATAGGACAAGAGGAAATTGCCTCAGTCTGGGCCAGGGGAGGCTTAGATTGGGTATTAGGAAAAGAAACTTCACCAAAAGGGTTGACAAGCATTGGAGCAGGCTGCCCAGGGAAGTGGTAGAATCATCCCTGGAAGCATTTGAAAGATGTGTAGGTGTGGTGCTTGGGGCCATGGTTTAATGGCAGACTTGGCAGTGCTAATGGCCTAAATGATTCTATGATTCTATGATGAAACTGAGACAAAAAAATTGAAGAGAAGAAGGTAAATGAATTTACTTTGCCATTTGCAGTTCTCAAATTTGCCCTGGTGGTTCCCCCCCCCCCCCTTTTTTTTTTAAGTAGTTTTACACTTCTAGGAATGTTTGCTATCTTCCTTGAAAGAAGGAAGACAGTAATTAAACAGGAGATCCTCCCAAGGATTTTTAGATTACAGCTTTTTATATGAGTTTAAGATGCAGTTTGGTCATTTACTTTTTAAGATGCTTTGTCTAACAACTTCAAATGCAGAAATAGGAATGTTGTGACAGAGAATAATAAGGAACAAGAGGAAAGGAAATAATTTAGTCCTGTCTATTACAGATTTTTCTTTTACTTGACCGTCAATATCTCAGGAACTGCCCAAGCAAGGTTATGATTCCTGTGGTTGTTATCTCTCAGGTATTGCTCTTTGAATTAAATAGCTGAAGAAATCTTAGTGCCAGCCTTGAGGATTCAGCCATACGTGTTTTAGATGACCTGTCATGTCGCCTTTATCTGCTTGTCTTTGATGAGAATCCCAAAGCATTGTTGGCCAAGAAGTGTATGATTAATACAGAGATTTTTCAGTGTGCTTGGCAGTCCTTGCACAATTACTTCACAGTGACAGCTGTGTCTGATCTCCACTCAGTTGTGCTTTTTCTGTCCAATTGGCACTCATTTTATTTTTGGCTTGAGTATTCTCTAGCTTCCCAGGTGTAGTTCAAAATGGAGCCTTCACATAGTCCTACATTTATTTTCATCTTTGTTTTTCAATTTTCATTCATGATCACAGAAAGAAGTCATAGATACTCAAATGCACTAGATGTGAAGTACAAATATGCAACTGGGTTTAACTAATAAGTGTCTGAACCCCAGGTTTCTCATGCTTTGATACTGAGAAAATGAAAAAAACAAAGCCAATAAAACCTTTGAAAAGCAGCTCCATGAATCAGTGGGAATTGCCATCATAAACACCTAAATCATACACTGAAGTAGAGAGGCAAGTTGGGGAATTATAATTCATAACTGTAGTGGAATTTGGAAACTGGAGGTACAGAATGAATCAGCTGAAATAGATGGCAATATCAAATTAATAGCAAATGGAAAGAAGATGTGATTTTCAATGTTATTAAAAAAATAGGAATTCGAAGTTCTCTAAGGAGTACTTCTACATTAACTGATTAGATTGCTACATGCAATATTTTACATTGGCTGATGCTGATCACACTTCACAAGTAAATGTAGATGTAAGGTGTTTTTATCCAATGCAGCTTTTAAGTGGTAAAAGACAAAGACGTATTTAAGCATTTAGAACTGCCAAGATTACACTGCAGTAGCTCAGTGGATGGTATTGTAAAGAACTACTCATAATACAGCATTTTGAAATATATTTCGAATTCTTAATATTAACATTTTAATAATATCATTTCAAATCATTAATATATTTCTGTATTAAAATAAATGGCAGAAACTGATAGATAAATTTCAAGACAAAAACTGATTTCAGTCTTCTTGGTAATTTTTAATGGAAATTTAAGATTCTGTCACTAAAAACTACTATTATTACAGTGGCTTCATACAGCACTAGCTGTGGGTGTACTATCAGCATAACTGTACTAAATTAGAATAAACTCTCTTGAAGTTATGTTCTCATGGTGATAAAAAATCAAGAGACTGGTATTTCACAACATTTCAATAATAATTGCACAAGCAAAGATAAAATTTAGGACTGAAGTGAGCAATTGTTTTTTTGTTGTTTTTTTTTTTTTAAGGAGAATATGATTTCTTAAATAAAATACAGTGAGTGGGAACTTCAGCCTGTGCACTAAAAGGATATTTCTGCCTTCTCTTTGCCGTGTGCTGAATGCACAATCTGATGAACTTCATTACTAGAAAATAAATATCTTCTGTTCTCATTATGAATATTCTAGAAAAATCTTTAAAATCTTAAAAGCAGAATAGAAAGATAAAGTGCATTTCAAGAAAATCAGAATCATCTACTTTATAGTACTTTGCCATTTTCATAACTTATTTGTATTACTGTGCTTTCAAAGAGAAGTTGAAAAATTTCCAACCATTTGTACCATACCACAAAGAGTGATTTTATGGGTTTTTTTTTTTAATAAATTGTCCATTAACCATTGGGATAGCCAGTGTTTTGCGACAAAATTGGGATTGTTTCTGTTTAAAAAACAGTGTTCAATACATTATCTCAATAAAAATATCTCTTCCAGAAGATGAAGCAGAAAACACAGTAATTTAGTTGTTATATTGGGAACTGCAGTTCGGAATAGTCAGGAATTGCAAGAAATTAAAAAGATGAGAAGTGTAAGTGCAAATACATTTTTATGAAATGTTACCAAAGAAAGGTAAGAAAGAAAATGAAAGTTGGTATCCTAGTTAAGCTTATTTCACTTGTAACAATGAAGTGTATTGCTCCTGATATTTCATAGAAACTATAGAGTGCCATAAAGCTGTGCAAAGTAAATTTTAAATATTAACATACTAGAAGTTGTAGTTTCTTGCTTAGAGATGAACTATGGAAGGCCAAATATTAAAGATAGTGCAGAAGCTTTTCCTGTTCTCTTGAAATTCCTTGGAAACCTCTGTGCATATACAGAAGGATTAGCTAGTAAAATCGTCTGACTTCTACTGCCAGATATTTTTCCTGCAACTACCAAAAAATGAAACAAATAGAAAACATTCGCTGTTCTGTATTTTGGAAAACCAGTGTCCTGGGTACACAACCGGTTTTGTTAGTTAAACAACTCTTCTAAAAATGTGTTTTAAACAATGCTGAGCCAGGGGGAGTCTTACTTTGTTGGTGAATAGGATGGTAACAACTATAAGGCTCACCTAAAGCTTTTCTCTTCATCTAGACAGAATTGAATAAGTGAACTTGTAGTTGAACTCATTATAAATACATACTTACTGTGATTTATACTTTTTTTGCTACTCATTATGTTTTCAGTATGTCAGATGTCCATATGTATTGTCATTATTTTTTTTTTTTTTTGCATTTTGAAGTTGAATAGAAAGAAAGAATATCCTTTACAAAGTTCAAAATAGCAGTGGTGCTCCAGACAGTGTATGCCAGTAGTGTTGCAATATTATAAAAATTACACAAAATGGAAGTTCAATTCCTCTTCAAAACTTAAGAGAAGCTTACTGACAGTCTTATAAAAATTTCTAAATAATTAGAGGACAGGAAATAACATAAGACTTCCAGCACCAAGTTAAGACTTTCTTCTGACAAAATATTAAAAAACAGTAGTAGTAGTATTGGGTTCCCAGGAGAAGTGTGAAGGTAATCTGACATACTTTATAGAAAATTTTGTCTTGTTCAGTCGAGGATGAAGTATGAGACTTTGTGTTTATTTGAATTTAAAAAGTTTTATAAATATAGACCTGAGGCTTTGTATTCCTCCTTGCTAGACAGCACTGAGGGAAAAAATTCTATGAATATTTTTCTGTTGTGGCTGGCATCTGGATGTACTTGGACTTGTTCCCCAAAGTGTTAATCTCCTACACAGTTTTTCAAGTATGTAATAAACCAAAGACAGCTTCTCCATACAGTATATGGTATAAAGGAGTGTGAGAAATTAGCTGCTGATGGTTAGTCGTGAGACATCTATGTGATCAGAGGAAGAGTAAGTAAATCCATTGAAGGATTGCTTAATGTGAATATTTAAAGGATTTCCCCACCTGTGTTTTAAGATCCATAAAGTTCCTTTGTTTTTCAAAAGAGATTAAAAAAAAAATGGTAATGGAAAAAGTTGGTGAACATTTTGAAAAAAATATGTTAAAATCCCTTTCTTGGAGAGATGTTGTGCCTACCAGAAAAATGTTCTTTACTATTAAAAAAAAAATGGTAAGGACAGGATTAGTTTAAGTGTATTATACATATATATTTAAACAATTCTTACATGAAACTATGAATGTTAATAAGCTCAGTAAGAGGGCAGTAATAAGATTTTTTTCCTTAGTTAATGACTGGAATTGTTCTTTTCTGTTTTATTCAGCACTGTACATTTTGGTGTTATCTACACTTTTTTTATCCTGCTGTGTGTATCTGGGTGATTTTGATGAGAATGTTTTCTGACTTCTGCCAGATGTCTCCAATTTATGGGGATGGTGAGCAATAACAGCAAAATATCTTCAAGCTACCTTAGTCAGTGTTTTATCTGCGTAGGTTTCCACAGAACCATTCTGTTCCACAGGTTGAATTAGGATACAAGTTTGCATGTTGTTCACAATGCTGCTTTAACATGTTTACTGTGTTCTCTTCATCTGTAAGTGATTTACTGTGAAATTATAGTTTGGTTTATAGATTTTCTTCTAGAACATAACTTTTTTTTTGCAATTGTTTATTTTGTTGTAATATAAAAAATAGAAAATACACTGGTTTGTTAAACTGAAACCTGGTGATTTTTTAAATTAAAACCTTTGCTCAAAAAAAGGATTTTTTTTTTCTTCCTTTTTTGAAGTTAAAAATATGTTTTTCTTAGCTCTGGTGGCAATTCTGTATCATATTATCTGCCTGAGTCTGTAGAGTTGAAAATTTTACTCCTGCCACTGAGACATATTTCTGAAGAAAGGGGTGCAGAGATTCAACGGTGTCTGTGAAGGTGACCTACCCTGGCCCAAGGACATCGGCCTTGACTGAGCGTTGGAATAGTTTGCCTAGGGAGATTGTGAAGTCAGTTTCCTTCGCTGGAGATATTCAAGAGCCGTCTGGACACAATCCTGAGCAATGTACTGTAGGGGTGACCATGCTTGACCAGGGAGATTGGAGTACGTGACCTCGGGTGGTCCCTTCCAATCTCAACCATTCTGTGATTCTGTAATACTTGCAACAATTCATTTTACTAAACCTCTTTTAAGAGGTTAATTTAGAGGGAAAGTTATAGCTATTTAATTAATAGGTTCTAGGATTTTACCCCAGCATAGCTTTAGTTCAGTTCATCAAATGATTACCTAGATTCCTCAATTTCTTAACTTTTAATTGAATGAATTCTGTCTGATTGTTTACTCTATATTGA
>JAOEHY010035250.1:23230-50722 GCA_025447955.1 Psilopsiagon aurifrons | reverse complement strand
ATTATAATGTTGTTGCTTCATGCATTGTTGAGTGTTTGAGCTCAAGCTGAGCTTGAGCTGTTTGCTGTGAAATCTTCTTAACTTAAATTTCTTAACTTTTAATTGAATGAATTCTGTCTGATTGGTTACTCTATATTGAATTATAATGTTGTTGCTTCATGCATTGTTGAGTGTTTGAGCTCAAGCTGAGCTTGAGCTGTTTGCTGTGAAATCTTCCATAGAATACCCATGCTTAAAATGTTGCTTGAATGTTTTGGGAGATTTATACAGATTGGAACAGCTGCTGTCTTATTGGATAGATGCACAATATGGTAATTAGCGAGCTACATATTATTAATTATATCTGAAAATAGTTGCAGGCATTAAAAGAATTTCCTGGGGTTTAAACCATAGCTGATAAACTTTATAATTTTATAGCAACATATTCATCCTACAGTTTTATTTTTTTTTTAATCAGCAGTGTGCTTAAGGGTGGCCTGGATGTGGAAAACTAAATGGAACTCAAGGCAATACTGTGTATACATGGTCAAATTTAGATACACACAAAAATTTCTAGTTAGAGCATTAGTTTCCCTCTCTTTTTCTCCTATTTTACAGCTTCAGTAAATTAAATGAAGATGGTCCTTTGCCTGATTATTCTTTTTCGAAGGTATAAATTCTTCAGAATCATGCATGAGTACAGTGCACTAACACTGAGATTGTAGCTCAGTGGGTAGCAACTTTAATTTTCATGAATGATGAGTTGCCTAGAGGATAGGGTGTAAATTAAAAGGGTTTACTTTAAGAAATATCGATTTAATCTTTCTAACTCAGTTTGCAATTTTTTTTTTAAAATATTTTAATGTATGTATTAGAAAGACTTATTAATGTGAATCATACAATAGGAGCCATGGCAGTAATTGTTATCTTTGCAAAAAAAATATATATATATATATATTTGATAAGTGCTTCTTGCAATCCCTGCAGTAGAAATACTCAGTTTTATTCCAGGTACTCAGTAATTAGATTTGAAGTTAATGAATATTCTATAGCTTGTCATTAGGCACTTACAAAATAGAATTAAAATACTATTTTTAAATCATGGTTCTCAAACCAGTATTCATCCCCTAAGAGCCTCTGGTATTTCTCAGGGCAAAAAGGAGAGCAAAGTGTGAGGTTGCCTGCAGAAGATTACCTTGTTGCTCTCTAGAGATCAGGAAAGATAGGGGTCTACCACTAGAAAACAAAGGGCTTTTGCTGTGGGGAGGAGGGTTGCATCCTTTATAGCTTCTTATTTCCCTTTTTCTTTGCTTAACTTTCATGAAATGAATTCTACTTTCACATGTTTCTCAAACTGATGGTAAATTTGAAGAGTCGTATTTCTGCTGTCCTCTTTTTAACCCTGTTACATGATTTATCTTCAAATATGCGCCGGTCATCTTTCTATGCTAAAAAACCAGGATCCCAGCCAATTTGGGGGTTTTAGTTGGTTTGTTGGGGTTTTTTTAAAAGTTGTAATTCTTATTTAGCATTCTAAAAAATCAGCTGACAAATGTGCTAATGAAAATTCAATCCATTGTAGATTTTGTCTACATTTAAAAGTGGGTATTATGAACATCTACAAAGTAATCCCTGTACTTTAGTTTTTCCACATTTGCATTAGTGTTAAACATGAAGATTTGTGTTGTTATTCAAAATATAAATGTTACCGAGAAACACACTGAGCACAGACTGTGATGCAAATGCCTTTCGGTATTTTGAAGAAACAGTAAGAGCCTTTGCAGCTGCTCTTTTCTGGAAAACAGTCTGCCTAACAACAGAAAGGGCCTTCAGAACTGAAATAAACAAGTACTGAAATAAACAAGTTTCTCTGTGATGTTTGGAAGATGTTTATGATTCAAGAAGAACCCAATGAGAGGGATACTGAAGTCCTGCTACGTTAAATGACTGCCAAGCTTATATTTTGTGACTCATAGCATGCCATAGGGTGCAATGAGTATTTGCAAACTCTTCTCTTGTCCCCTGGAATGTTTTTCTTTTGGTGTATTTTTGCAAAAGCAAATTGTTTTTGAAAACCTGTAATTTTCAGGAATTCAGCAAGCTAAAAGCATCTGGCTCAGGGAAAATATGTTTTCTATAGCATGACTATGCGTTTTGGTACTGTACTAGAACAGTTGCTTCTGCTACCATTAACTACTATTCATTTTTCTCAAGATTTTGTATTCTGTAAGAGAAAAATAGCCCATGAAAGCTATGCCTTTTGTTTCCTTTCCATTTTGCAGAATGCCCCAATGAAGTGTGGGGATTTCCCATGTGTCAGTACTTGAAGGACAAAGGCTGGTGCTGTGGTCGCAATGCTAGAATGTCAGCATGCTTGGTATGATTCTTCTTCTTTTCTTTTTCCTACTGAGAGCTTTATCCAGATGTTACAGGATTCATTGTTTTTGGCTTCTAATCCTAAAGCCATGAGTTTAATCCAAGTCTCTACAGAGTAACATCATTAATGTTGTAAGCATGATGAATTAGATCTAAAAAAAAAAATAGTATTGACCTTCTAGCTTTATATATTTTATACTTGCTGAAGATATGAAAAAATGGGTATTGATAGAAAAGTTTTTTAAGAGTGGACAGAAGGGCCAAACCTTTGTTGAAATCTAAACAAGGTAACCCCTCAGGGTAATAGTTCTTGGCCAAGAACTTAGGGAGAACAAGGTAATTGTAGAAGGATTGCAATCAGTAACTCCCCCAACACCTTCATGATTCATAATATTGAATGTTCTGACTGTATAAAACCTGGACAAACCTGCCTATTCCAAAAAATAGAAGAGGTCTAAAATCCGTGTGGCTTAAGAGGCTGGAAACATCTTTAATATCGCATCAAGAGACAAAGTGCTTTTAAAGACATAAGCTCATCAAGACAGTGTGATAAACTGTTGCCTAGTTTGAAAAACAGAGAAGTACTGAACATTTCAACCACTGTTTCAGTTAGAAGACCACTATTCCTTTCTGATATTAATTTTTAATTTCTGGTATCAAGATGAATCACATCAGGTCCTGGCTAGCCTCTGCTGCTAGCTCTGTGCCTCCGTTACAGATAGCAGTGTAGAATAAAGACTATTTAGGCTAATGCATAAGGTTATGTAAACTTGAACTAACATGGTAGTTAAATGCTATCAGCAGAAAGGATAGGAGGACAGTTGTTTAGTATTCATAAGGCTTAAATATGTTACTCTTGGCAAGGTAAAAGAAAAAAATTGTTCATTTAGAGATGTTACTGTAAAACTAATCACGAAAAGTACTTTGTAAAAGAGATTTGCATTTTCTTTTTTTTGTTGTCAGTGTCATACAATACCAATTCTTCCTCAGCTGACACATTAGCTATTTCCTTTCCCATTCCATTTATTTTGGAAAGAAGTTTGGGCTGTTTTTCAACAATGGTAGGAAGATAAATTTTGGAAGAAAATGATCCCCAAGAGACAGTACCTATCATGACATATATATATATTTTAAATTTCACAGAAATCACAGAAATTTGGCAGTTTAAAACCTTTTTGTTTAAACATTCACAAAAGGCAAAGAGGTCTTCTGTGTCACTACTTTTCCTATCATTATATTTGAAATTCTCTATGCATTTTTCATTAGGATTTCGTGAGGATTTCTATTGTCTTCTAGGAGGTACAAGGCAAACAGCGCAGTGCAGCTAGGCACCCATCTTCCTAGGGGGAATGGCTGGCTAGGAGAAAATGAGTCTGCTGTGCAATTATCATTATTGCTGATGTTCTTTATTACATGTCATTCAAACTGGTTAAAGTGCCAAAGGCCAAAGGTCCTGGATGAGAGTTTCAGTTTCAGACCCCTGCAGTACATATTAAAACCCACATCCATTTTCTAAGCAGCAGCATGCATATGCTGGTGTGAAAGATACAGCTTATACAGCAAAAGTTAGACCTGAGAGTCAGCCAAAGCCATGAGCAGAAGAACTGCAACTACTTGGACCGTGTTGAAGAACAGTCTGAAATACAAGATCAGTTCTCCAGCTAGAAGAAGGAGAAGTGGGTGGTTCAGACACAGACTTATTTACTGTGGTGTAGTTTGGGGACTAAAGGTAGCAATGACCCATAAATTGTGAGGCAAATTTGGTTTGCTATTTAATATGTTGTGATGTCAGATAATTTACTGAAATTTTGTCCTTGTCTCTACAATGATCTTTAATACTTGGTTGATTTTTTTATAAACAGAGTGTCTTTTCAAGCATGGAAAAGTATTCCATGCTTTTAATTATTTGTCATTCTTTGTCACTATGGATCATAAAAATCAAGTATTTTCACACCTCCATCAGAATTTATGATATGAAGAATCTAGTGAAAGATAGTTCACAGTATTTTAAATGGCAGGCTCTCTGAAGTTTTTATTTTCTCTACATGTGGGAGTTCAGAACTTACCTGAATACCAGTATTTAAAGACGTTGTACATTCAACTAAGATTTGCTTTAAAATAGCTGAATATACAAAGTGAATTATTTGTATGTTGGTATGAACAGACTCAAGAAAAGTGCATTTCTTTTTAGCAATTCCACAGAAAGTAATCCTCTGAAATTCTTTCACAATACGAAGAAAAATAAACAAATTTTGCATGCATCTATTTCCATTCAGTTAGTTGTCATTGCTTCTCCTATAAATATACCAAAACAACAGGAGTGAGCTGACTATGGGTCCCTGAAGGTATTAACACGTTAAAGTGTGCAAGCTCGTGTTATGTCACACCATTAATCTTTTAAAATGTCATCTCCTCTGACTTTTACACAATGTGTTTATAAAATATTCTGATAAAGAATAACGTATCAGCAATTTAATTCCTTTACTCTTAAAGGCTTTGGAGCGAGTTGCAGTTGGCCAAATGGTAAGTAATATTGTTTATTTTAGCCATGCTAAGATAAAATATGTTTTTCCTCCTTGAACGCTCTTAATCCGTGGCCTTTTATTGAACTTCTGCATTTCTGGAATCTAAAAGACTAGCATATACTACATCAAATCCTGATAGATAGCATGTGTCATTATGAAATCATATCTCAATTGCTGTGATTGTACTTAGTGAATCTGTTTTCTTTTGACAAATAAAAGTTTAGAAAAAAAGCACAGCTTAAAACTTAAGGCATTAAACTGTACTTCCTGCCTTTATCTATCTTTCAACTCAGACATAAATTCACTATAAATGTCCTTCTGATATCCCTGGTTTGGTTCACTCTGTCCCAGTGTTTTATCAACTAATGTAAAAATAGAAATTGTTATGACAAAAGCTTGAACCTATTAGAAACATCATCATTCTCATTTTTAATCCTTGTATGTTTTTTCTGACTGAATACCTTGAGTTATTGTTGTGCAAGTTATCCTTTTGGGGGTGGTGGATGTCAATAGTGCAAATATTTAAAAGCCAGGGCTGAGAGACCTCTTCTTTCCATATGTAATCCCACTGACCCTAATAAATGCACTTCGCTGTGAACTTTTTAATTGGCAAGCATTAACTGTTTTTATACAAACAGATCTCTCATGCACAAAGATATTTAGTTTCCAGTGTAATCACTTTTTTATGAGCATCATACTTTCTGCATGGTTCAGACTACAGTGTATGGTGGTTCATCTAGGGGATTACTCCTTTTATCTTTAAAACAGCTTAGGTAAGTTGTTATTTTCATTTTGCATAGTAGAATTTGGATCATAATCATCACCTTTTCCCTCTGCCAACCTTTGAACTTTTACTTCAGAGTTTCAGGTTTTTTCTTGCATTCATGTTTTTGTTACAATCTGACCCAAAATATAGTTTTAACTGGATGCAAGAACATTAGTAAATTGTCCTCTTCAACCTTTTATGACTGATTGTAAAGAATATAAGCCAATAGGTAGTCAAGGAAGTCAATACTGTTTTGTTACTCTGATCTCAATTTCAGTGCCAGTTTTAAATCCTTGCTGTGGTAAATTTTTTTGCAGCTGCCTACAGAATCATTGTTTTACCGAGCTGTTCTTCAGGTTATTATAGAAGAAATTTATGGTGTCACTAAATGGTAAGAAGCTCTAAATGCAGACTAAAGACCTGAATCTTTGTTATCTCTATTATGTAGAGAAAGTATTTATTAAAAAGCTGAAGGGTGTAAGAACCAGTCTTATCAGACTCTATCTACATCATGTTAGTAAAATGCATAATAGTTTCATTCATACTAAATCCATATCACAAATGTATTGCCCTTCCTTTAGCCATCGCTGAATTAGGTCCTCTTTCGTAATGGACATGTGAGTAAAACTTCACCAGAGAACTGACTGCGAATTCACTAAAAAGTCAACACAATCCTTGGCTACCCTTTTATGCAGAGGTTTTGGCAACTTTAATAATTCAGGAGACAAAAACCATTTCCATTTGTCCTGAGAAAAACTGCTTAAAGCTCAGTGGCCATTGTGGCTATAAAGGGCTACTTACACTGTGTACGCTGGCTAGTACTGTGCCCTTGTAGGATGGGATTTGGAGAGCTGGTGCTGACAGCCTGTCATCTGAGCTATACTCTTTTTCTGGAGCTGTAGTTGGATTAGATTTTATCTAATTCTGTGGAATGTATGCCCATTAGCATTTCGAGAACATTCAGAAGCACACCTTCCAGTTTAATTTAAATTGAAAATAACCCATTTTTTGAGCTCTTATCCTATTCCACAGTATGAATAAGGCATTAGAGGTGGGGAAAACCAGAAAACCCATTTCAGAATTATATTCCTGGTCTGAAAAAAGTGCTAATGCAGATACCTGCAAATCTTTTGCTAAACGTAGAACCAGACAGCTTGCCTTTCAGAAAGTCAAGCTCCTGAAAGAAAGGTTTGTTAATTTTAAAATTATGTAAAGTATCATATGTAAAATCATGGCTACTAAACTGCAATGAAGTGTGAGGTAAATCATAAGATGCTTCATTAGTTAAAGGAAGTATAACTTAGAGGAGGTAATTAAAACTGTACTTTTGAAATAAAAGCAGTGACTACCTTGGGAAGACTCTCCCAGCTTTATTACTGAGCATAATGTTATATAGTGTAGAATATCCCTATGGTCCATTCAGGTCAGCTGTCCCAGCCATGTCTCCCCACATTTCTTGTGCACCACCAGCCTACTTCCTGGGGGGCAGAGGGAAAACCAGAGAAGTCTTTGATGCTGTGCAATCACGATTTGGCAGTAGCTGAAATATTGGTGTGTTACCAGTGCTGTTTTAGTCACAAATCCAAAGCACAGCACTATGTGGGCTGCTGTGAAGTTAGCTCCATCCCAGACAGACCCAGTGAGTTTCTTTCTACCTAATCAGTAGCTTGTGATTAGGCGACATAAGTGTATTCATAAACATGAACGTAATGCATAAACAACATAATTATGAATTTATTTTCAGACTGCATCAGCCCAAATGTTTAGGTGCATCTGAATATTAAATATGACCACAGAAATGATTCTTAATGAGAGTCATTGCCAGCTAAACAGCATTAGAAATACCACTGAATGAAGTCTTTCTATTGGCCTCTTTAAATAAGGAGAAAGGCAGTTTACTAGGAATAAAGAGGATGAAAAGTTTTGATCTAAGATTTTTCTACTCATTTGTTCACTGGGGGGAGGGGAGTGTATTTATCCTAAGTAACTGGGTAGCTGAAAATTCTATAGCCGAAAATTTAACTCCTGCACTGCACAGGTGGAAGAGGAATTACATTAGGACACAGTTAAGAAAGAGAATTAAGGTTAACAAAAACTTTGCGTTTGTTTCTCCAAAATGTTTTTAACACAAAGAGCAAATGTAAGTGTCCTGTTAGGATAAGGTCTTCCTTATTTATCTATTTATTAGGTTTCATGCATTTTTTTAATATGCTTTCTGAAACAATCCTTATTTTTGGCTTCTTTCAAAAGCAGGCCATTGATTTGTAAGCAGGAGAAAATTTTGGCATCATTTACTGAAATAATAATTGCAAGGGTAAGAACACAAGGTAACAAGCAAAAGTGAAATTTTTCTCCAGTTTGGCATTTGGTCTTTCCAGTGATTAATGGTAAATAAATGTCAGCATCACTATAGTAAATTATGAAAATATTATAGTAGTATAAAAGGAAATATATGTCAGCAAAAAAAAGAATTTTGTAATTCATGTAGGGAAATAAAGATATGAGGTGAGAAATTAAATGCAACTTTTAAGTAGCTAATAATAACCATACTATAGCTATAGTACAGTTGCACAGTTGCTGTGTCTAGAAATTTCTTCAAGTACTAGATAGCTTGTTTTGCTCTAAGTAGTGGGGATAAAAGAATAATTGTTACTAACTTGGCAGTAGTAGCCATCCAACTGACTTATTTCTCCTTAATTAAAAATTGAGTTTAAAATGTGTCTCTTTCTGTTGCTGGATGTGTAAAAGCCTGCATCTCAATGCTGTATTTGCAGTGATCGACACGTTGGAAAAACTTTCTCTAAATCATCTTCCTTCATAGATTATGTCAGAAAGTCTCTGAAAAAGCTGGAACTTGATGATTCAAAGGTGAGTCACTAAATAGAGACTTCATAGAATTCTCATATTCATACAAGTCAGCACCACAATGCAGTGTTTAAGCCACTGAGTTGATTTCGTTTATATATTACTGTATAAATGTAAAGCATTCCTGTTTTTATTAATAGTAATATAGCCAATCCGTACTTATATATTAAAAAGAAACATTTCACAGTTGGGTATTTTTAATGTCGGGTTTTTTGGGTTTTTTTATAGACTTCATGTATAAATTTTTTAAAAGATTTTGTTTTCAAATTGTCTTTATATTGTCTTTCTAATGTCTTTATATACAGCCAATCCTTTTTTATGCATTGTGCTCATGATTGGAATTTTTTTAAGCCTTTCTGGTATTTCTGAAGTTAATCCTACAAATCTCCATTGAGGCAAAAAAAAGAAAATTTAATACATGCTCTATTTTATACATGCTGTCATGTAGATGTAAATATACTCTTCAGATGCCGAGTGAAGGAGACATGAAGAACTTCTTGCCTGTGCTATTACTATACATCCTGATAAAAGTAACTCTTATACCCTTTTAAATCCAGCTGAAATACTATTCTATACAAACATGTTGGTTTTTTGTCTGTACTTAAGTTTAAACTGAACATGATCCAAAAAAAGATGAATAATGAATCACATACATAGTAAACACTTTGACCCCTTTTTATTTTCATTTTTTCTGCAGCAATATTATCTTGATCCCTTTGGACACTTTGAAACTGAAAAATGTAACATTATAGCAAGATAGGCAATTCCATCCATGCAGTATGTTTCTCTTACAATTTAGTTCCTAAAGTATTTCCAGTTTACTTTCCCCTTTAGACAGTCTCCTTGAGTAGATCTCCTTTGAAGATCTTTGAAGACCCAATACTATTTTTTCTTTAAATTAATAGATGTCAAGGATAAATGCTAAGAATTTTAAAAACTTTCCTAGATAAAGTAAGTACAAATCTGAGATTTAAACTTATAAAATATTTTGGATATTTTTTTATGTTCTTCTGTGTTTTGTCTTAGTACTACAACTACTAAATTGGTCAACAGATGGCAACATCACATCAGGCATGGAGTATGACTATGTGAAGATCACAGCATTGTGACAAGTTGTGCAATAGAGACACCAGAGAGTATCAGAGTATTAACAAATTCAGTACAAATCAAAGAAAAAGTAGTAGTGGGAAGTATGTAAATTATTTAAGATAAATGTTGTTGTCATCTTTGGTAAAGCAATGCTTAAAATCTGTAGTCAAAATGCCAGATCACTTAAAATTTTCCAGGCACATCAAACCATGAACTAGGGGGAAAATGCAAAACCAAACAAAGAAGTAAATGTAAATGACATTGGAATCATGCTTACAACGTTTAGAAAAGTACTTATGCCTGATATTTACTGGCTTTAAAAAAGATTATATTTAATTCTGCTTGCAAATTCAGTTACCTCTTTGCTTTTCTGTATAAACAGGACTAACATTGTGTATTTCCTCCAGCTGACAGTAAAATGGTGTCTTCCTCAGTATGCATATGAGCACCCAAAAGCAATAGTCAACTGTTTGTGCAGTAATCAGTTTACTCAGTCATTGATTAAACTCTGCTGGTAGAGAGTTATAAATTCTTTTCTTTAAAGCCAGTAAGCATAGAAACTTTGCGTCAATATGTCTGATTTTAGACATGCTGCCTTTTGCTAGAAAGGGTCTGGACAAATGCAAATTACCCTGAGAGCAAGATGTCTGTTAACACTACTTCAAGCTGCACATGTTTGTGTGCTTGCTAAAGAACTGATTCAAGTTAATGCTCATTTTTACTTATATTTCTCCTCATCTTTATGTAGAGCTGGCTGCATACTGAAGACTGAATTTTATGCTGATGTAAACAATATTATTTTTTATTTCCCAGCTATGCTGAAATCTGCAGCAGCACAAAAATAGTGCTATTTTAATACTACTGAGAGGAAAGTTGTTACTGCTCTGTCAACAGTGGTTCTGACACTGCAGTTTTCATTTTCCAGCACTGTATCTACACAATATTGGAGAATGCATTAAATTCCTCTCTTCAGAAAAAAATTACTTACATGGCTAAAAATGTGATGAATCCTAAACATTTGCTCTCATAGACAACAAAAATCAAAGAGGAATTTATGCAGAATTTGTTTTCTAGCTCTGTTGTTAAAAAATCAACAAAAAAGCAGCTGTACTGCATAGACCAAATGTCTACTTTGTCTACAGCAATGGCCAAAAACCAATGCCTTGGGAGGAATATAAGGCAAGAGTAAGTGTATATAAAGGATACTTCCAGAATTTTTTATATTACACTGTGTAATACAACCAGAGAACAATGAGGAAATATTATTTGCATTTGAATCTCTGTTTTACATGTTGAAAAAAAGCATTTTCTAAAAACCAGAAGTCAGAAAACTATGTCTCAGGTCTCTTACTATGCTTGTCAGAAAACTGGATTTTAATTTCTGCACAATAATAAATGTATTGGGAAGTAGAGGGGCAACAGCACTAGATGTTTCTAGGAGTCACTGCCAGGGTTTGGTAGCTTGGTAAAGTCATGGACGGTTTTGATCACTGTGGCTGAACCTAAACTGCTGGGATGTAAACATCGTTCCAAACTCATGGTTCATGAACATCACAGCTGCTTCCATTTTATACACTAATGCCTTGATCCAATCAAGAGCTGGCCCTGGTGCAATCCAGTCATTTTCCAGTAAAGATATGTTCTTCAATCTTACTGATTCTTCATATGAACAAACTTTTCTGGCTCTCTCGCTTGTGAAATAGATGTGAAGATCTTTCTTTGCTTATTTGAAGTAAGACCCAGACCCTTTATGAAAAGATTATCAATCACAAATGAGTTAGAGATAAAATAGTAAAATAGTTTTTCTACAAAAAAAAACCCTTGCATTTATCAGTCACCTAGGCCCATTCATTATTACAACTTACTGTTTAGCAACTGACATTTCTCATTACTTTAGCCAAAATAATTTCCTTTCCTCTATTGTCTTTGTTTTCAGTGTGGAAGAGTCTGTCAAGTCCAGATGAAATGCTAAGATACAAATGAACTATTTTTCTGCCTTTTGATACAGGACCATACCTTTCACATGTCTCTCCACCTCAGTAGTAAAGCTGAGACATAAACCATGTCTACTGAATGTCTGACAGAATACTCTCAGTTTTTGAGGGCAGAGAGAGGTCTTTTAGTGTGAGCTTGATGCTTCACAGGTGTAGTTATATTGCTTCTAGCTTCAGAACAAATGGAATTTCTTTGTGGACCATGAATTCCTAAATAGGGCTTCAGTAATTGGTCTGGATAAACACCGAGACAGTATTCTATTCCTGGTTGTTTATTTTGTCATAGCTCACTCTGTTCCTATGCACTCCATGTTGTACAGGAAGAATGTTCAGTGTCACATCGATATTGGAGAAATTCTTCAAGTAAAATTTCTTTTCCCTTTCATTTATTGTTTCACCTAATTTAACATGAATGTGGGACTTTCACGTCCCTGCTTCTTCTCCTAGGAGAGCTGGCAACTCTTACACTTGCATTGATTCTTTCAACTGGTGAGAGCAATTGCTTCTTCCTCTTCAGCAGAACACGTTTCAGCTCTTTGGCTTAAGTGCTACAAGTGGCATTGCCACGGCAAAAAGTCCTGGTATAAGTATTTATGTAATTCTAGAGTATTTGAAGGGGAAAAAAACCAACAAAAAACCCTTTCTTTCATTTCTTGTACTTGGGTAGATTTGCAAAAGATTTTTTACAGGGCCTGGTTTTAAGGTGATTAAAGGGAGAAGCTGCTTACAAGGCTAAGGCATGGTTGTACGTCTGGGAAACTTAGTGATCTATGACCCAACTAGGATCCATTTCTGCTGGTAAGTGAACCTCAGGGGGTGGAGATGTTTAACGAAGAGGAGCTGGATTCATGCAAAGTGCAATCTGGGAGTAAGGAGAGAATTCTATTTAATGCAGTGTCTGATTGCAGGAAGATAAACAGGGCTGGAAACACTCCGGACACATCCACAAAGAAAAATTATTAGGCACTTTGATTTCATCTCCTGCTATATTCATACTATAGTTACTGCTATGGGATAATGGCATATAAGATCGTTACTTTGTCTTGGTCAAAATACTTCACAAATCACTTAACCCTTTGAGATGTAAACATATTCTAAAGAGATACAATAGTAATTTCAGAGGTAGGGTCACCTTAGCTTTCACACACAAAAGGAAGTTTATGTGCCTGTCAGCAAGTGGGTTTTTGCAGATTTACTTGGTTTTGCTCAACCAAGCTTCCAAGTCTGCTGTGACTGGTGTATTTCAGTTTTGAACAGTCTAGTGTCTGCATATAACTTGAAGTTGCTGGGGCTTTTCCCCAGAAAAAGATTTTGTGTCATCTAACAACCTGAGATGAGATCTGCAACAGGAAACTGATGCTTGGTTTTCACCGTCCCTGTTTGCGCTAACCCTGACCAAACTTCTTGCAAATATGCTGCCCATGTGTTTTTTACTGATCTGTGCTTCAGGTAGAGCATCCCAAAAAGGCACAGCTGTCAGGTCTCAACTGGCTGTTTGGTGAAGGGCACTTTCCATGAGGCATTCTACCCATCACAGTAGTATTTACATTAATAGCATTAGTAGCATAGTAAGAGAAACTCACATCCTGTAAAAAGCTCATTTATCGTCTTAAGTAATTTAAACAACTTTGATATTTGATACCTTATGCCTGTCAGTGTTAGACTCAAAATATTTCAAATCCTTGATGTAGCTATGTAGCTAAATTTTTTATGTCATATCGTCCTGTGTATTCTGCAAAGAATTTAGAACTATAATTAATTAAATAAGTTGTTAATGCTTTCTTTCTGTACAATAACCAAAACTTCTAGGTTTGTTTATAAATAAAAATTAATTTTATATAATTTTGTATGATTTTTATAAGAATCTCTGAAAATATTGCAGTTTATAGTTCATAAAGTAATCTTTTTCCTATATTAGTTACACTTGCATTTTGAGATAATTAAATAAATCCAAAGATATCTAATGTGCATTGGGCTTACTAGTTCAGCCATACTAAAACTCCTAAATTACTTTCTCTTACTACGTTGACTTTGTGATTTTGCAAACTCCAGACCTATTTAGTTTTGAGTGATAAAACTGGTAAATAATACTGGAATCAGAACTTGTGTGAAAATGTAGTTTCTTTTTCACTAATTGTTTTGGTGTTTTTTTGACAGATTTTTTTTTTCCCCCTTAAGTCTTGGGAAGCTTTTTATATATTTAGTGTAAATAGTTGTTATATGTTTCATTGATGGGCCAAGGCCAATGGTATAAGGTTCAACACGTCTCAGTGCCAGGTCTCACGCTTGGGTCACAACAACACCATGCAGTGATACAGGCTTGGGGAAGAGTGGCTGGAAGGCTCCTCAGTGGAAAAGGACCTGGGGGTGTTGGTCGACAGCTGAACATGAGCCAGCTTGTGCCCAGGTTACCAAGAAGGCCAATAACATCCTGGCTTGTATCAGAAATAGTATGGCCACCAAGACTAGCAAAGTGCCTATCCCTTTGTACTCAGCAGTGGTGTGGTCACACCTCTAATTCTGTGTTCAGTTCTGGGCTCCTCACTACACGAAAGACGTTGAGGTGCTGGAGCAGGTCCAGAGAAGGGCTACAAAGCTGGTGAAGGGCCTGGAACACAAGTCTTATGAGGAAGGCTGAGGGAACTGGGGTTGTTTAATCTGGAGTAAAGGAGGCTCAAGGGGGACCTTATCACACTCTGCAACTACCTGAAAGGAGGTTTCAGTGAGGTGGGCGTTGGTCGCTTCTCCCAAGTGACAAGTGACAGGACAAGAGTAAATGGCCTCAAGTTGCACAAGGGGAGATTTAGAGTTGATACTGGGAAATATTTCTTCACCAAAAGGGTTGTTAAGCTCTGGAACAGGCTGCCCAGGGAAGTGGTGGAATCACCATCCATGGAGGTATTTAAAAACATGTAGATGTGGCACTTCAGGACATGGTTTAGTGGTGCACTTGGTAGTGCTAGGTTAATGGTTGGTCTGGATGATCTTAAAGGCCTTTTGCAAGCTAAACAATTCTATAATTCTGTGATACTAGATAGCAGTAGTGTTTTTTTACAACAATACTTTTTAAGAAAATACAAGAGCATTGATGTGTGACTTTTTGCTTTTATTTTGATGATCCAAATGCCTATGAATAGCAGTAGCATACATGTAAAGCCTGAAAACTAAGTAACTGAGTGGAGTGATCTCAATGCTGTAACTGTGAAGTGAAAAAACAGTCACAGGTCTGAGTTTTTTATGACCAAATAAATTATCCTGTTGATTTTTTTTTCTTATAAAACTTTTAATTTTAAAAATAACTGTGTTTACACTTGAAGCACATTAAAGATTTCAGTGATTTATTACTGGTTTAGATTTGCAGGTTTAGTTCATGTTTCCTTTTTATAATTGCTCAGATGGCAGTGCACATGTATTAAAGAGATGTCTTCTCTTATTTTAAGATTAGCAGTTATTCATGTTAGCTAAATCTATATTTAAGATATAGGGCTTTTTATATTTAATGTATTCAGCAGACAATTTATGCTGTGCTTGCTTTCATTTATTTATATGATATTAGTGCTCTTTTCAAAATCAATAGAAAAATAGTTCATGTTTGCTTTGTTCAGATTCCTATAATGTTAGGTGGCAACACTAGCTAAAGCACTGCAAAGCCAAGAATTTGAAGAGAGTACTTTCAAAGACTACCGCTAGGAGACTCAGATGTCCTGATTCCGTAAATGCTTTGTGAAAATGCATAAGTGGTAAATTGTTGCAGATAATTTCACAGTCAGTGGCTGGGAAAATATTGGAAACACCTCCTGAGTTTCTTGGAATCTATCCTTAAGAAAAAGCAGCGTTATGTATGATGCCTCTCCAAATCTCCCAATTGGAGGCCAGGGTGGACCACTGATGGTCTTGAGAAGACAATTCAGAAAGAACCGTGCCCTGCCTATACCACCTAAGGAGAACTTCCACTGTGCTTTTTGCAGCCAGATTTGTCTATCCTGCATTGGTCTTTTTTAGCCATCAGTGCGCTTGTAGTAAGCGTGGGTAAAGCCCAAAGCCCTTCTCAAATCTTCGCAAAGCCAAGCCATGATGATGATCCCTGAGATCAGTTTTTCCCCCTTTTCAGAGCAAACCAGAAGCCATCTGACAAAGCCTTTACAAACTTTGTAGTCTGTCTGAGGACCATATGAGTAGAAGGCCACTCCCCCATGTTGGCTCTTAGTCCTACCTGTGTCATGACCTGTCCTGGCTTTAGTCCCTAATCGTGTTCTACTCATGTAATGGTGAGTAGGCTTTAAGGCTATTCCTTTCTCTTTCCACATACATGCTTCTCATATGATACCATTTTCAGTTTTTCACATATGTTTCCTAGTTTGGTCCCACACCAGCTGTGCTTCAGATGTTCAAATGTTCTTCTGATTCATTGAACACAACTATGTCAAAATATGTTGAATAGAATGTTCTGCATGTTTTTTCACAATTTTAATCCATATAATTGAGCAACACTGCTCTGTACACATCATTGGTGAGCAATGTTGTAATTAAATGAGCAGCTAAGCCTGGGACAAGATAAAAGCTTCTGTCCTTATGTACCTTGTCAGGGTAAGTTGCATTACAGTATTTCAAAAGCTGCACTTTTTTAGAATGAGGTGTTTGGGCAGTTCCATCCTCCCTAGAAAATGTTTAGTAAGGCTTCCATGGCCATGTGAGAACATTCTAAAGTAATAATCTGATCTTTACTTCATTCCTTACAGGCTTGTTTAAGTTTTTGCAGGCAAAAGTGGTTTCTCATATGGATTTCTGCTTTACTGACCTTACAAGATTTTGACCAAAGGAGTTTAGTATTAGCTAAACCTATCCCAAAGGATTAGTTGAGTGAAGAATTTCGAAGCTTACATTTCAGCAGTGATATGAACTCTTTAACCGAATGGATTTATTTTACTTCCTAAATTCAAATGGCTTAGTATGTTGTTCATTTCTCATCTGAAAATTGAGTCTTAACTAGAGAATTACTACTGGCAAATTCGTAATTTAAGTTTTAGTGTGATGTACTATTTGGGATACCAATAGGATTAACCAGTTTTGTTGTCAAATAGACTTCTTGAAAGAATGCTTAGTGCCTTCACAATGTTTTCTCAGAACTTGGTGGGTTTTGTGATGGGTTTTTTTTTTTTCATTTCTGTCAGCTATGTTGCATTGAAAGAAGCTGCTTTCTTAGAAGTGAAATATTATTAAAGTAGGCAACACTGTTGCTACTGTGAAAAGAGTGTGACTGAGGAACTGGCAGTAATGGAATTGTATAGTACATTAAGACATGAACTAACTACACAGGAAACTAAAAAGGAGACTTTTTGCAGAAACTGGAAAAGAGAGGACTTTCAATCTGAGAGTTCTTACAATCTTAATGTCTGCCCCTCACCAAATTCATTGTTGATATCTTTAAATGACAACCTCAAACTGTCTTATCTTTGCTAAGATTATTTCTAATTTTGGTGGGTTTTATTTTGTACAGCCTTAAGGCAAACATGGAGCAAACCAAAACAATACTCTCCACTTTCCTAAACAGTCAAAAAAATGAAGGTGCTAAATGAATTTACACACTCAATGCATTTTACAGTTGTTGAAGAGTTGAATTTCTCTACTGTTTTCTTGGACAGAAGGAACTTAAGCTCGAGATTTTGTGTTTCATTATTTTGCTTAATAATGAAAGCTCAGGTAACACTTGTATTCAGCTTATAAAGTATATGTGCATAATGCGATTTTCAAGTATAATTGTTTTTTGAACAGACAAAATACTATCCCAGTTGTGCTAGCATAACATTTTAGTCTACAAGGAATCTTAAGAGACGTGACTTTTATTTCAATTAGATATAAATAATATAGATTGCATTCATTTGAAATGCATTTTAAACAAAGTTTTAAATAAGTTTCTCAGTAATTTCATTATCTGTTTTACATTATTTTACACTATATTACATTATGTTATTTTTAACCACCTTTGTCATGGGAAAGTTGTAAAAAGTTGCTGTGTGGTATGCTTTCCCAATGTTTCAAGCTGATTTAAGACACTGCTTTGCTAAAAGTGTTGCCTGTCTGCTTTCTTAAACTCTTGCTAGTGTTCATGATAATGCTGGTACAAGAAGAGAGAGGAAATGGAAATATGCAGTCAATTCAGGGGAAAGCAGTCGCTCTAAGGCAGCAAAGATGAATTGCATCTGTTTAAACAGACTGGAACAGCATCCTGTCTTCCCTCTGTAGGGCATGTGCAGTGTCAGACAGTAAACCAGACTTTCAGTCAGTCAAAATACTCTTAGTCTAGGGAGATGCACAACTCTGAGAGAATACTCTCTGGAAAAACATTAAGTGTAGTATCACTATTTGTCACACATCTTGTGCATGAATATTTTGTTTTTAGCCCATGCTCAGTCATGGGCTCAGTGTTCATGGGGTTGCAGTCTAACTTGGGTGTGTTCAGGCAGGTAGTATCTACCATGCTCCCAGGGCTCTGTTGACGGTCTCTTAGTGGTCATAAAAGATGAGTCTGTCCTATGGTATAGTTCTAGTGCCACCACCAGGATATGGTATACCTATAACTAGGTCAGTGGAGACCTTGCTGCTCTCTAGTTCTTTTGCATGGTCAACTTCAGTGTCTAAATGGGGCTTGCTTTGCATATGTAAGTACAATTCTGTTCCTGAAAGTGCAAACAATAATTTGCTCCTACTTTGCCTTGAAAAGTCAGCTGAAGATTGTGTTGGGAACCTTTTCAAAACTGAAACCAGGTGGCAAGCTGTTACAGTTTCTGACAAAGCCAGTGTTATCTGGGTTTTAGTGTTCTTCCAGTAAACTGACCATATAATATACCTAGCTACCAGTTACCCTTTTCATATTTTTTTCTGTCAATGCTTTTTGGTGGGCACTTTCTCTCTTTTCCTGCTGGGCTGTTTCATTGAATTGGTTCACTCACCAAACTTTTAACTGAGGCATAGTTTGCAATAGTACCTAATCTATCCCTACTTAATCTAATAGTACCTAATCAATACACATCAGAATGTGTAGTAAGCAAGGTTGGAGTGGAAAAGCATTTGGGCTTAGTACTTCAGTATGGCAACATCCAGGAGACATTTCTGACACAGCTTTTTATTTGGCAAACATTTCACAGCTTGTTTTCTTTTAATTTGAATTCTTAATGTTAAAAAATGAAGAACGTAAAGGAAACAAAACCAGAAAGGTTTCATGGTCGCATTTTTACAATACAGAACTTTGTTTTTTAATCCCAATTAGCCTGTAATTTCAAAAATCCATTATCCTAACCCCCTTTTAGTTCTCAGTTGAAATGAAAAGCTTATAGAGCATTGGTTAAGTAAACTATTTTGTTTATCTCATGAGTGATGATTGGTTTGACTTTTTAGAGGGGAAGAGAAAAACAAATTAGATATTTACAGAGATTTGCTGAAAATGAAATACCAACAAGATCGAAGAGGTCCTATTAGTCCACGTTAGTACTGCCAGATCAGCTACTCAACTTTGCCTTTGTAGCTGGGAAAAAGTGCTTTATAAATTTAAAAAATATGGCTGAAAGACTACAAAAGTTTTTGTAGACATCCCCTTGTTTTAAGGCAGAGTTAGAATTTTGTGTCATTCCTGAAAAATACTTGTCAAACCTTAAAGTTTCATGTGATAGAGACTGACAACCTCAGTCCATAATTAACCTCAAAGAGAGAAATTTTCTTCAAGTTTTTGCCTGATTTTTTTTGCTGCAGTGCAAGCCCATTAGGTCTTATCCTATTCACCGTAGACGCAGTGAGCAAGCTGTTCCCTGATTCTTGGTGATAGCCTTGTAAAAACTATTATTATGCCCACTTTCAATTTTTTCTTGTTTATCCTGATCAGTTCCAGTTCTCTCAAGTCTTTCTTCATGGGTCATGTTTTCTAGATCTGTGATCTCTTTTCTCTCTGAGGGCTTTTTCAGACTGTTTCTTTGAAATCTGATACCCAGAAATGGATTCACTATTCCAGCTACAGCTTTGTCACTGCCAAGCAGAGTTGAAGGATTACTTCCCACGTTTTACAGGCTGCTCTCCCATACATGTTGCAGAATGGTGACTGGGTTTTTTTCAGTAGCTCAGCTGTGACTCTCACTCAGCTTGTGAACTGCTGTATCTCCCACTGTCATTTACTGTTCCCCATCCTGAACAGCTGATTATTTCTGCTTGAGTGTAGTCCCTTATGCTTTTCTGTACAGCGCTTAAAACTTCACTTCTAATCAGTGCTCAAATTCCTGAAAATTATTTTAAGTTCTAGCAATGCCTTCATGTTGCATGTTTGCAGATTTAGTTAATGTGGGTTTTGTTCAATTTTCTGAGTGCTTAATGGAAACACTGCATTTTGTAATGGACCTCCAGTCAGCATGCCTTTTTAATTGTTCAAAGACTCATTAATAACTACTCTCTGGGTATGGTCATTCAAACAGATTTCATTCACATTATATTAGTTTAATCTAAAACTTTTTTCTTAAATTTCCTAATGAAATGATGTGAAATAGTGTCCAAAATATTGCTAAAATCAAAATATGACAACCAGTTATTTTTTTGTTGTCTTGAATCCTTTCACCTTCCTTACAAGCAAAGGAGACTGACTTATGATTCATTCTGGACAAATTCATGTTGACTACAACTCATCTTTCAGTTCTTTAAATTCTTTATTTTTCATTCTTTTCAGTGCATTGAGTTTGTGCTTGCTGCTCTATAATAGAAGGCATACATCTGCTAGCCACCTGACATACCATCTTTGAGAACTTCACAGTGACAATAAGTCATAAACAGTTCTGAGGCGACTTCATTCCCTTCTTTGTTGTCCTAGGATAAAGTTCATAACACATACCTGATTTGAAAACTTTTAATTCGTAGAAATGTTCTTGTTTTCCTTATTCTATACTGAGATTTTACTTCTTTGCAAACGAATTAGCCACATGCACTCAGATGGCTCTTCTAATTTGTGCAACAATATATTAAATACTTCAGCTTCCCTAGTCTTTTATTATAGAACCATAGAATCATTCAGATTGGAGGAATAGACTTTTCAGATCACTGTATCCAACTGTAAGCTTAAGAGTGCCAAATTCATCATTAAACCATATCCTTCAGTGCCACGTATACATGTCTGTCATGCCATTACTTTTCTGATGAGTTTTGGACTAGCTCTTTCCATAGCTGCAACAGAGTAGCCACACTGCAAACTCACAGTGCTGAAGTGCATCAGGCTCTTTCACTTCTGCCCTTTCCAGCAGCTTCCATCACCAGTAACGTAGTAAACCTACTTTCCCTTCCTCTGGCAGGTTACTGTCTTGTTTAGCATCCAGGCAGGACTGGATGAGAGAGCAGAAGAGTAGATATCATGACTTCTAAGAAGATGCTGTGATCTGGTTGCCCTGTAGAGAACAGGCTTTGTGAAGGGCATTTATGCTCATAGCTCTAGCTACCTCTGTGGTGCACTGGCCCCTTAGGGCTGAACCAAGGAAGGGGATATTTGGTTTAGTCAAGTTCTTGAGCTGTTACATTCAGCTCCAAATTGTAGCATTTACAGTCACAGTGGCAGTGCTGGTGGTGTTGCAACAGGTGATTTGGAAAGGAAGAGGGGGAACGTGTAGTAATTCAAAGTAAATAGAGGAAGTTTTATTTTAAAGATGTGTAACTTGAGGCATGTAGAAACAAAGTAATACTTCCAGATTCTGATAGTAGGTTTGCTAAGGTGAAATACCATCCAGGAGTCCTGACTGATGCATGCTACTCTCACAGCAGAATCCACTCAGCTATTTAAATAAATCTCTTTGGGATGGGGGTGAAGAGGGTGTAAGATATATGAGAAAGAAAATGAGAATGTTATTTCCACTTTACTATGTAATACTCATTTAAGAGTGGCTAGAGCTTTCTGAATAATGAATGTATCTCAGTATTTCATGTCAGTGCAAAATGCTGTCTGAATAACAGTTGTTGTAAATGAGAACTGAGAAACTCCTACTGGAAACTTTTTATAAACCTTAGGAAAGTGCTAATTTGAAAACCGAAACACAGATTTCATTTTGTAGTGAGACTTTCAATTAGGAAAAGATATTTAATTTTAAAGTTCTCTTGAGAAAGTAACCAGAATAACTGATATCATTTTTGTTCTGTTTTGTTTTGTTTCAATCCCTTGCAGCTCCCAGACAGCTGTATAATGGATTACTATGAAAAATACAAGCACAGAATGAATGAGCTCGAAGCATTTAATATGGTAAAAGTTAGGATTAATACTATTACCTTGTATATTTGTGCTAGTCTAGAACAAAGCCCTGTTAAGTTTTATGTGGAGGTAGACTGTCTTACACTGTGGTATGCAATCTCAAAAACAAAGCAGCTCCCTCTTCCAAACTCTGGAGTATATGCTAGTCCAAAACTATATTAGGTGTCAGTAAAATAATAAAGTGAACACATGGAAGATTCTTTTTCAAGAGGGACTATTACCCTGAAAAATGAAATGTCAGTCTCCTTTTAAACCTAGACTGGTCTCCATGCAGTTATTTCATAAAAATTCTTTTTATTAAAATTCATTATTTCCCTCTTTAAAATTGTTCTGCTTCATGTAATATCATTTTCTTGCTGGACAATGTTTCAAAACCAATATAGTTTCCTGGCTTTATAGCATTCCATATATTTTTTGATCTTTAATATAATCTGTTTTGAAGATGCCCATCCCAAAGGGAAAATTGGCAAGGTGACATTTGTACAACAGAACCACTAGAAAATGACTGACCTTCCTGGAATTGTTCTGTGGAAGTGTAGCCATTTGGAAGTATATTGTCTCTCATTCCCAAAATCATTATAGTATCTAATCTTTCTTTCAGTTGAAGGTTGTTCTGGCTCCCTGCATAGAAGTTTTGATACTTCTGGATCGTCTTTGCTACCTCAAGGAGCAGGTATTTTTGCATTTCATTTTATGGTACCTAGAGGCTACATCAGTGAAATGAGACTATTTCAGCCAATTTATTACCCTGCAGACCAAACGTCTCTGTTGTAGAATTATTATTCTCATCATATTTGCAAAAGTATAAGCATTCATTCCATTATGTATAAACATATGCCCAGCAGATGTTTTTATTTTCAGCAGAGCAGCAACATTAAAGTTTATGTTCCTTTAATTGTATGGTAATTACTAGTCAATAGACAATAAAAAAGAAATTAATTAAATATGCAGCAAATCTCATACAACATATTGAGATATTTAATAATTAAAAAGAATATTGGAAATGCTAAACAAACATTGTGCTGGAAATGCTAAAGCTTACAATTTAGAACATATAATTCAAGATATTTTGAATTAGGTCCAAAATATTTATGATTTCCATTTATTGTCTTAATTAAGATCAGTAATGAAAGAGGGTGCACTTTTTCCAACTCTATGGGTCAACCGAGGTACATTTGACTAATGTACAGCCTGGATATATTTTACAAGTGTAGAGCTGGGACATAATAAGGAAATGCTACTACATTTACTCTATAATGATTTATATTACAGTGTTTCTTCTAATACTAATTTTGAGCTTGGCCTGATTAACTCCCATGC
Source organism: Psilopsiagon aurifrons (assembly GCA_025447955.1). Classification (NCBI taxonomy): domain Eukaryota; kingdom Metazoa; phylum Chordata; class Aves; order Psittaciformes; family Psittacidae; genus Psilopsiagon; species Psilopsiagon aurifrons. The sequence goes on along the minus strand of JAOEHY010035250.1, from coordinate 27,544 downwards.
AGCAGTCATACTTTCTCTGTGCCAGAAGCATTTTCTGGACAAATAATAATTTGCTAGGAGGAAATGGTAGCATCTTCCAGCTTCTGCTCTGGGCCATGGTCAAAATATAATGTAAAAATAAAGTTTAAACTCATTCATAGAAATAGCTCTGTTTTTCCACCATAAAACTGATTTTAACAGCTCCATTTTGTCATAAGGAAAAACTCACTATATTTTCTGCCACAGTGCACTTGAAATAACTGGGTTGTAGTAAATATATGCTTTTATTCTAACTGGTATTTTTACGGAGAGATAATTTGAAATATTTAAATAATTATGTATTTTCCTAAATACGTATTCCCAAATGATATTTTCCCACCCAGTTCTAAATCACATATTGATCCGTATGATTGCTTAGATGGGAAATCGGACTTGTTGCGTTTAGTGCTAATTTACCTTTTCTAAATGTAATAGATGCATTGATTTTATCTTGGACTGGTTGATTCTCAAAATGTATTTAGGAAGAAAAAATAGAAATGATAAAAGCCATATGCAACAGGAAGACTGGATCCAGCTGGCCTGATTCATTTGAAAAGTCAGTTAATTAGCTTCAGTAGTAGAATGTGCTGCATAAAACGAGTAGGACTTGGTCCTTAATTTTTTTTGCTCTAGTTCAACCAAAAAAAACCTTAATTAGTGAAGGGGGTGGTAAGCTAACTTTTGATAGTGCCAGAAATAATTTAGTGACTTGAAAATAAATGCTGCTTTGGGTGCTCTCTTTTCACAACAAACTTCCTGTGATTTTCTTGTTAGATAAGTGTTTTTCCTGTTTCACATCAAGGATTTATTTTTTCTTTTAATTTTGTATTTCAAAATGCAGACCTAATACCGTATCTTAGCTTTTAGGTCAAACACATTTTCCTGTACTTCAACCATATATCATTTTACAGGAAAACATTGCCTGGTCTGGACTTGTGAAGTTATTTGATCCCGTGAAATCCCCCAGATGCTGTGCAGTTATTGCTCTGAAGAAACAGTCATGTTTTTAAGTGGAAGCAAAGTGCAGACGGTTTGAAATCTCTGAACTGATACTGCTCTTTCCTCATTTCATTCTGTTATTTTTAACTGATTCCTCAAGAAAACTGCTTTTCAGCTGCAAAAGGAAAAAGTGCAATGCCTCTTTGAATCATAAGAAATAAATATCTCCTTTGTAAATACCTTTTCTTCCTTATGTCAGTTATTAAAGTGTTGCACATCTAGCTTTATTATACAGTTATGACCCATATTGTGTTTCTTCTTTTTAAAGCATTATACTAAGTATCAATACCCTTTCTCATGGTATTTCTAATCACATCATACCTTCTTAATTTTTACCAGGGATTGGCACCAGAAGTCTCAGAGTAGCCTCACCTTTCTCTTTTCTGGATTTGGATGGTATATAGTAAAACAGGAAAATAACCTGCACTGTAAACAAGAGATTCATACGCAAAATAAGATCTTTGTATTTCCCTGGTCTTCACATCTTCAGAACCACCTTCTTATAGAGCGAACTACAAGAGCCTAGACAGTAACTACCTGCAAAGAGCAGTTTTCTATTGACCCTTTCTTCCTTCAGGGATGTTCCTGGCATGCACTTCTTTGCCTGTCACTCTGGAAGAAAAAAATGTGTGTGCTGTAACCCAGTGGGAGATTTCCCAGTACTTAAGAAGCAGCTGCCCTGCTGGGGTTCACTGTATAGTCCTTGGGTTGTATCAGAAAGCTATTATCTGGCCCAAATGTGTTGGGTATAAATACTTCTGGTACTCAAGGGAATTGAAACTTGCTAGGCAGTTTCTCATTCACTGTACTGCATTCATGTGTGGGAAATTTATTTGTTGATGCATTTATCTCAACGGGTAACCTAATTAAACTTGCAGATTTTCCATCTATTAAAAAAAAAGTTTCTATCCTAACTCCTAGTGCTTTTATTGCAATTTTCCATCATACATAAAACATAATTAACTACCACCACTCATTAGGAAACACAACAAATAAATAATAAAACGCAACATTAAAAAGAAAAGGGGAGAATGCAACTTTGGTGGGCAGAAGATGAGAATAGCATAAAATATTTTTATATTATCTGTATAGTGACAGTAATAGTCATGGGAATCAGACTGTAATTCAGATGTGAGTAGGAACAAATCTTATTCTGTTTCAGTCTGCAAAATGTGAGAGCTTGTGGACACAGCCAGTCAAGAAAAGAGAAGTAAGGTCTAACAGTTGACATCCTTCTTGATGTATTCACTATAAAGAAATACTGTGTTTTTTTGGTGGTGTAAGTGTACTGCTGTCTATTTTAGGACTCACAGTCCTTATTAGCTCCATGGATCCACTATGAGCTTCTTACATTTGTTCAGTCCCAGCACATTCGATCCTTAGAGCTACTGAAAACCTGCAGCACCCAAGGAAATTAACAGAAGTTGCAGGTTCTTACAGCATCTTTGGAGTAGAGGTAAGAAAAGAAAATGAGGCCTTCTATATATGCCACTTTTGTTATATAGGAAGTACTAAGGAAGCTAACAAGCTGGTAGATTCTTTTCCCAGGAGAGGAATCAAAAGAAATAAAATCCTTTACTAACCACTAATTATCTGGAAGGAAAGAAACTCACTAATATCTGATTTGAAGAGGCAATCTAAAGTACATGATGTTAAAAAGAAAAAAGATTCAAAAACTTGAAAAAATAGGTTTTATTTTATTATGTTCTGCTAAGACATGATGAGTAATTATTAGTGAAGTGTTAGAGTGTTGTCGTCCTAATTTCATGTGCTGTTGGAAAAATTTACTTGGTGATGAAATGAACTTTTTTTGTGTGTTATGAATTGTTTTTCTGCTTTTTCAGGCCAAATACTAAAACGTGGGCATACATGATGTCCAAACAAAAATAGCACGGTTTCTCACTGAAAACAAGTGCTTAAAAGTACTCTTAAATATTAATTTCAGGGAGCCCCACCTGTTTTAATTTGACCACAGTTGAAATTGAATAGGGTATATAGACTGCTGCTATTTTCTTGTGATATTTTAATGTGTGTGATGCTATCTAAATACAAAGTTAAATTCTTATACTATTTTAAAAGGACATTTGGAAGAGTTTAGAATACCAAGCACATCTCTAGAATTAGTTGAAGTACTTTATCACTGATTCAAAAGGTCTGAATAAATTTGTATGCCCCCCGCAGCAACTTCTCAGGCTATTTCAGTACCTTTCACGCATTTGTAGCCTATGCAGGCAAAGACAGAGGCGTTGTGCTTCTTAGAATAATAACTGTCAAGAGGTTTATATGATGAGTTTGCATTCAGCAAAGTCAGATGCTGTCTGCTGTCAAAGCTATTTTGAAGCTTTGGATGCCTGAATACCTGTGAGCTGTTGTTTACATAATTGAAGAATCCCTGACAGTAATCAAGATGAATAAAATGATTTTTCTTCATGGTTACTGCCATTCTTCCATAATGTAAACCATATCCTAAATATGATGAAGTCTTTTGATAGAAAAGAATCTCCATTTTCTGTCAGTGTGACAGAGAGCAATCTATCTTAATATGCTCCCGAATAGTGGATATACCTGCTTTCCCTCAGGTGTTTGCCTGATTCTGTTTGTGACACACCTATGAAGTCTATAGCAAATTTAGCACATGTATTTATTTTTCTTAGGACTGAAACCTGTTCTTGGGTGAAGGAACAAGAGTATATGTAAGGTATGTGTGCAAGCTTAACACTCTAGAGTTTTAGTAGCTTTAAGATCTCCAAGCACGCTTTTATGACAATAAAATTTAATTCTGCAGTTCTGATTGTTGCCTTAGAACATCACACCACCAAAAAAAAAAAAAAAAAAAAAAAAACCCAATAAAACCCAACAGAAAAAAAGTGCTGGTTTAGGTTTTTTTTGTGATTAAGTACTAAGTAATTTTTATTACAAGTTATCTTCTTCATTGACATTGTTCATTAATTTACTGTTAACAACTGCCTGCTTAGAGTTGAAATGGGTCATGATGGAGTTAATCTTGAGAGTCAAAATCTTTATATCCTACAGTGGAATTAAATCTGCACAGTGAAATGAGGCTAAATGTATTGGGCTTGGTGGCAGCTATTTGTTTTTTGGATGATGGAGGAATTCTTATCTATCAGTACTTATTGGTTCAAATTTACTTTTTTCCTGAAAATTATCCTAAGGTTGTCATTATGTTTGATACTAAAAGCAAGTGGTAAAACAGGACCAGCACCAAGAAAGTCTTCCCTGCTGTCATGGTTTAAGGTCAGTCAGCCACGCAGTCTCCCTCTCACTCCCTGCCTTCCC
>JAOEHY010035250.1:0-23046 GCA_025447955.1 Psilopsiagon aurifrons | reverse complement strand
GCTGAAAGTCAAAAACACAGCACTGCACCAGCTACTAAGGAGGAGAAAAATGACTGCTACTGCTGAACCCAGGACACTTGCTTATGTGTGAAATAGCCAGCTTAGTATGGTGCTTCAGACTTTCTTTTCTCTGGGAAGTAATTGAATACCCAGTCTTTGCTAGCATCTTGAAATTTCTTTATCCCATGCATCTTATCATTCTTTTGATACATGTCCTTCTTCTTCCTGATGTATCCTAGTGCTCTGAAAGGAAAGGAATCCATGCTAGGTTGTGAGCCATGAAGAATTTTCAGTGTCCATAATCAAATCAGAACTGAAGTATGGTTGCCCAGACATTCAAATTGGCCAGCTAACCCTTAGAACTTGACTTTAGCTTCCTTAGTTTCTGAGATCCATTCAAATTTTGCAGTTTCTGAACTGTAAAACCATACTTCCCATACTTCCTGCAGATGGGAACATGGCTTAAATCTCTGGGATCCAGCTTCAGTTCCCTCCCCATGTGAAATAACCAACTCAATTTGGTGGCTCTATATTCTGTATCTCCAGGCAACTACTGAAAAAGTTGGTTTCTTTGAATTTGCTTAGTGGTTGCTACCTTTATCAATGTTGTATTTCAGTGTACTCTAAGAAAAGGACTAAAATCCTTCTGAGGTTTAGGATCCCTCAAAGAAGTTGCTCTGCAGTTGTGTTTCTTGTTGCTTTCTCCCTTAGAGCCTTGAAATTAATTCCTGATGATCAGACAGATTAATAAGCACCAGACAGCCTGATAGGCATAGGTTGAAAAAACACTATGAGCATTATCTTCTCTTCAAGGTTCCTTTTCAAATCAAGAGCTCTGAGGCATATCCTTCACAGAAATTCCATTGTACATTATCATTAAACTCAAACATCCAAGGAAACCCACCAACGTAATGAAGATTTAACTCAAACTGTTAGAACATACTATTGTACACCCATCCTCACAGTATACACCTGCATGCTGTTCAAAGCTGTCTGCAATGTTTGCATCAAACTGGAGAGTTTTGTCCTGTGGTTTGTATTTCACAGGTAGAACTTTCTCATAATAAAGTTTTGTTAGTCATCAAAACAGGAAATTAATTCAGCAAATTGCTGTAAGTGGGAACTACATCTAGAGTCATTTTCTGAATTTACAATAATTTTATGCAAGTGGAATCCTACAATATGCCATCATTTCCTCAGAACTGAAGGAAATCAGAAAATGGTTTCTAGATTATCAATGCGATTTAGAAGAAATTGAAATTGCACTGTATAAGTGTGTTCTTGAGTAGGAAAGCACACTATATGTACATGTTACATCATGAGGCACAGTGTTAGTTAAACTCACAGACAAATGACATATAGGCAAGATTATAAGGACAAAATATCTGAAAGATTTACAGTTACCACAAAGTATATTGCAATTCTTTATAAACTGTAGGGTGAAATGTAATTATCTTATTCAGAGGAAATACAAGAAAGCATGGCCTTTCATTAAGTGAACAGGAGATTCTGATTTTAAACTCTCCTAACATCTAAGTACTAACTGCAAAAGTGAAAAAAAATAATTTAAGGCAACAATCTGATACACTGTCCACCCCAGGAAAGCAAGTATTTTCTACACGACATTAATTTTATACCTCTTGTGTAATCCGTAGTTCTGGTCTATGCTTGCCTTATCATTTTTTCTTAATAGTTTATCATTACAATATCTCTTTTTAGTCTTTTGCAATTACAGTCACAGTAAGCAAAAACTTTCCATTTCCTCTTGTATTTAACACATGCTAACAAGATACATTCATTTAATATCTGTTTAAAATGAACAATGACTGTCCAAAAGCAAATTATCACTTCTAATTTTAGCTACAGTTCTTCTGTGGATTGAAAAATTCTGCATGTGAAAACTTTTTAACTTTTCATTACAAAATTCTCAGTTTTATATAGTCTGTCTTTGCATCTGGACCAATATGAACTTACCCATGTAGATAAAGGTGTTGTCAGGGCATCTGGTATTGGGTTTCACATGGAATTTATCAAGAAAATCAAGGTGCAGTAAATCTGCTGAGCCCACAAATCAGATTGTTAGACTGAAGCTCAGATTGCCTGAATACACTGTCAACACTTTCATGAATCACTGATGAAAAGCTGTTTGTTCACTGAGAACTCAGTAATGTCTGGCACTAAAAGAGAAAATTCTAAACGAGAAAGAACAGTGATCACCTCTCCTGATCACATAAACCTTCAGAAACAATAATTAAAATGCACCGTTGTAAATCTGTGTTGTTTATTACACCTCCTATTATTAGAGTAATGAGTAAAGACTGACAGTAGAATCAGCCATGCTGTTTCTCAACTATAAATCCTAAATTCACTTGTTAGTCTTAGAAAGGCTGAAGCAATCAAGAGGACACACAGATGTTAAAAAAGGTAGAATGAAATGTATATTACTTAGACAACTGTGCCATTTGCTAGCCTACTTATACTATAAGGCATGGATATCAATTCAAAGAAACCAACTCACAAAATACTCTATGGACAGCATATAAATCCAGTTTTATCAATTTTAAGTTGTTCCGTGTTTATTTATTGGCAACTATTGTTAGCTAGCAAGGGCTATAGGGGTGATTTCAGCTATGCTAATTTTTTATGGTTAAAAATCTTAAGTAAAAGCAAATAAAAACCATAAATCCTTACTTTCCCAGAAATTTTAGTTTTAATTTTAGGATACGAATAATGGTATATAGTCATGTAGTGAAAATGATATCAGTAAGAATTCTCCTAGGCATAATCTTGTTTTAAGTAAATATCTGGCCGACAAGGGCTTTAGAGAATTTCTCATTTGGTTTCTGTTTTTTTTAAAGTCACACTTATTTTTTACGCCACACTTAAGTAGTGATGTTGAATTTTTTTTTTTTTTTTAAGTAAACAGAATTCATTCAGTTTATTTCACAAAATAAGGTATTCAAAGAAAAAAACTTCGAGAAGCCTCACTTTGTCCCTGTCCTTATCCTCAAGCAGTACTGCAGAAGTGAGGGAAAATGCAACAAGTGTATCTAAAAGGTGATTTTTTGGCTAACCATTCCATTTACAGTAGTTAATTGCATTAATCATGTTTAACATCATCTATCTGAACACCAGTTATTAAAATCATAAGTTATGGAGAAAAGATAACTTCCTAAACTAGACTTTTAAATAGCATTGAAACTGAAATCATCACTTTTCTGAAGATGTTCATGTCCTTTGAATAACTGTGATTTGTTTATATAAAAAAGAATATAGAAAAGAAGGACAATTCCAAGCATCCAATATTATACAAAAAGTCCACAGATAGAACATTAACATGAAGGTGAAACTATTTCTTACATACAATTACACAGTGAAGACCTGGGTCGTTGGCATTTGAGTCACTGGCAAATTTATGTTGATTTCCATGGGAGCAGGCTTGGGTACATAAGCATCTACTGAAGACAAACAGAGGGGATGATCAAATATCTTTTCTACAAAAACAGTTCCAAATTTACATTTGTGAAGGCAAAGAGACTGTGTATACTTCCTTTGTTGTACATGTTGGAGTTGAACAGTATAGAAATTATTGTGGATACTGGTTCAACACTGAAATCTTCCTGACACATAGTAAAGGAAGGTTCAAATGGTCTTTATTTATTTTTTTTTTTTTTTTGAATTTCAGATAAGGTGATTTTAATGCATTTAAACTCTAAGAATTTTCTTTTCTCCACTCAGTGGTCCCTTAACAAGAGCAATGATTACAGTAATGCAGAGTTAAATAACACTCATGGTTCCTAAGAATAACTCAAGTGTCACAGCCTGTACTTTTCACAGAAGCCAGTGGTAAAATTCACTTGAGGTCTGCTTTTATGAATAAAAAAAGTAAGATTTAACCTTAATTCTCAAAAAAAGCAACATTTGTTACAGTACTTTAACAGAATCTCCTCATAGCAAGATTTCTCTGTAAACCTGTATTTGCCTTCTTTCCCTTCCTCTGTGCAGAAGCTTTATAGAACGTTGTAAAACAAAGAATTGTATTTATATTAATGACATTGTTTCCCAGTTAGCCACCTGCATCAGCATTTTGCAGGCAGCACATCCTTTATTCATGAACTATGTGGTAAAGACAGTAATGTTAATTAACAGCTCTTTCTGCACCGCCTATGAATGCAATACAGAACCTATAAATGTAGGCTGTGAGACATAAATTTTGACTGATTTTTACAATTCCATTCAAGATGTATTTTCAGAATGAATTTCTATGGAAAACATTTTTTTAAATGTGATTTTATTGAAAAAAAAATCCAGCAGAACTTGAAAATTTGGTAACTGAAGGTAGGATTTCAGAAAGAATGGAAATATTTCAGGTTTTCAGTGGGAATAACTATTTTTTAATTTCCTGTTTGTTATGATTTAGCATTTAGCTTTAAGAAAACAGAAATTAATTAAGCGTTAAATGTATCATAATTATTCATTCCTTCTAGTGTATATTGAAATATTGCAGTTTCATATGTTGCTAATTTATTTTTTCCTTGGCAAACCATATCTAAGTTTCTGGAAGAGCAAATCTAGGAGCATTCATGGTTTTTTGCACTGCTGTTTCACAATTTTATTGAATGAAATAGGACTGCTGTGGTGTGGCATGTTAAATAATGCAATGTTTCTCCATTAAAACAGCTGCCAAAACAAATCTGAATACATTCAAGAAAAGATTGCAGTTCACAGTAAGCACTTAGTTTCTTTACCAGTTTGTCATCAGAAGTTAATGCCAGCTTAATTCACTGCTCTTTAATCAGTTATACTTTGAGACCAGCTTTACGTTCTCATTCTCCAGCTCAGGAAAGGAAAGACAGCTCTGCTTTGCACTTCGTAAAACTGCAATATTATTACCTTGGGTCCCAGAGGCCGCATAAGCCTTATAGTAGCATATTACACCAAATCAATTGTTTGCTTTGCAACATCACCAGTTGATTGTGGTGAAATGGTGCCCTGATATAACTATTCCTGCTTAGTCCAGGTGGAGAGCAGGTATATCCTCTAAGCATCAAGCCTGAGTTTCTGAGACAAGAACATGGTCTAGGGGAGTAAAGAAGGAAGAGATTTATTACTTTTGTTCTCCCATCCCCTGTCTGTGTTACTCCTTCAAGCGCTTTAGGCTAAGATTTTTCTCTTATTTTCCAAGGGTAGCAAAGAATAACTTGCACAACACTTGTGGCTGATGAGCAAGCAGGTCAAGCATGGCTCCTGTTGAGCTGTTTCATGTAATTAGTGTCTGGGACACACTGCCACCAAAGGCTGAGTAATTCCAGTTGTGGAAGTCAGCCTGATTGGTACCTGATGTGTCCACTCATTGCAGCAAGTAGCCTTATTAATGCAGTGAGGTGGTCTGCTGTTTAAGGAACTGTTCTGTTCTACAGTGATCTAATTCAAGCTGTGCTTGTCCTCAGTTCATTTTGAGGATGGTTCAATTTTTGTGTATCTCAGCTCCAGGAAAGTTTTGGCATGCAGTTGTTAAGTTCCTTAAGACTGAGGAACTCACATACTCACCAACTGATGTTTGGGTTTTTTTCCTATATGCATTTTCTCTGTCTAGTTTGTATTTATGCACATAAGTGATTGGGTCCAGCTGGTGAGAAAATAGTTAAATCATTGTAATCAGAAATACAAATACACCATAATCAAAAGAGCTAAAAAACAAAAGGCTCCTTGTCTTACTCAAATACCTTCAATTAGAACACTTGTCTGGTAAGAATATCAGTTCTCTTTTCCATCACTAAAACTAAAACAAAGTATTATATCAGAAAAAAAATCTATACTTGGAACAAGTGATTGACTGAATGCCCATGCTTTGGTATATCTATTTGAAAATATGGGTCTAAGAATGCTTATTCCAGTTCTCATTTTGGAGATAATTTCTCATTAATTCTCCTCTTCTTGCTTCCCTCATATTTCTATTACTTACTCTTTTCTCCTGCATTTACAGAAGGCTGGAGAGAGATATGAGCACTGCTGTAAATTAGCAATGACAGCCAGAGCTCAATATGGAAAATACAATAATGTTGTTTTCTTTCCCAAGAAAATCATTGCAGGACTTACTTTCTTTTCCACGAGAAGTGACACTGCTTTGCAATAAGGTGTGATGTTGTCATGGTTTAAGCCCATCTGGTAACTCAGAACCATGCAGCTGCTCGCTCACTCCCTATCTTGTTGCCCCGGGCTCCTGGGGGGGTGGGGAGGAGAATCAAAAGAATGTAACTCCCAAGGGTTGAGATAAGAACAATCCAGTAACTAAAGTATGACACAGACCACTGCTGCTGCCACCAATAATAATAATGATAAGGGAAATAGCAAGGGGAGAGAATATAAAACTAAAAAATGAGGGGAAAAAAATTAACCAATAAACATCAATGATGCACAATACAATTGTTCACCACCTGCTGACTGGCACTCAGCCCGACCTGAGCAGTGATACGGGCCTTCTGGGTAACTGCTCCCAGTTTATATAGTAGGCATGACATGCTGTGGTATGGAATACCTCTTTGGCTAGTTTGGGTCAGGTGTTCTTCCTCTGCTTCCTCCTGGCTTCCCATGCCCCTCCTCACTGGCAGAGCATGAGAGACTGAAAAGTCCTTGAATGGGGTAAGCATTACTTAGCATCAACTGAAACATTGGTGTGTTACCAGCATTGCCCTCAGAAGAAAGCTGAAAGCACAGCACTGCACCAGCTACTAAGGAGGAGGAAAATAACTGTTACAACTGAACCAAGGACAGATGCACTGTTCCAGGTTTTTCTGAGTGTTATTTTGTTGAACTGGAGTGCTTCCTGCTTCCCTTGGACAGTGAATTCACAGGCTTGCCACTGAACATTGCAATACATATTATTATTCCCAGCTTGCCCAGAGGACTGTTGTGGTTTAAGCTGTAAAACACGCAGTTTGCTCACTCACTTCCCCCTCCTTCTTCCCCCCCACCCAACGGGGGGGGGGGGGAATGGGGAGAAAAATCGAAAAAATGTAACTCCCATGGATTGAGATAAGAACAGTCCAATAACTAAGGTATAACACAAACCACTATTGCTGCCACCAATAATAATAATGACCAAGGAAAATACAAGGGAAGAGGATACAACTGCTCACCACCAGATGACCGAGCTGTGAACTGAACTCTGATGGGTTCCTGCCCCCATTTTTTCATCCTGGGTATGACGTGCTGTGTTATGGAATACCTCTTTGCTCAGTTTGATCAGATGTCCCGTCTCTGCTTCCTCCTGGCTTACCCTCCTCCTCGGCAGAGCATGAGACTAAGAAAGTCCTTGGTCAGACCAAAACGTTCTAAGTAGTAACCGAAACATTGGTGTTATCAGCGCTGTTTCCAGGCCAAAAGTCAAAACCACAGCACTGCACCAGCTACCAAGAAGGAAAAAAATGGCTGGTACTGCTGAATCCATGACAAAGACATTATTAGAAAGAACTAAAAAATAAACTTAATTTCTGTTCAGAAAGGTGAGCATTGCTATGTGTGATAAATTGTAAGCATCTCCCTTTGTTGCCAAAAAGCACCTTGGATGCATGCTCTGCATTATCAGTATATTTGCATTCTGACAGTCCTCTCCAAACTGAAAAGATCTTTAAAGTGCTTTCCAAAAATTAACCTTCACTCCTGAAACTATCTGGAAGTCTCCTCAGAGGAACTATCCTTTTTTTTTTTTGTATCAAAAATGTAATTTTTTTCTTTAATATCTAATTTCCATGGGCTTTTCACCTGTTCTTTTTGGTTAATTTTCTTCAGTTGTGTGATAATGGACTTTGGGAGAGAAGTACCATTTTCCAGTTGAAGTAAAAGTTTGCAACAGGTATTTTTAAGTAATCTAAATAAACTTTCACATAGAGAAGAAATCTGAAATTTGTTTTGCAAGATGTTTAGAATATCTGTGCCTGTTACAGTCTTAGACTTACAAAGTTCCAATGCCAATGTATGTAATCACTTCCTTTAGTTTGTAATGCACTGAGCAACAGGAATCCCAGTGATCCACTCTCCCAAAGAATGAGGCAAATTATTCTAGACAGGCAGTTTTATGTAAGACACAGCAGATCAATGAAAACATGAAATCCCTAATGTTTGTTATGAAAATTAGCTACAGCCCTATTAATATTTTAAAGTTCTTTCCATTCTTTTAGTGTCTAATCTATGTATTTCCTGTTTAAAGTGATCTTGGAAGTGTTTACATTCTGTTCCTGAAAAATTCTCTATCTGTCTGTGGTCTTAAAATGCCAGGGTTTTTACCTCTGCAATTTGTTGCTAAGAGGTTGCCCTAAAATGCACATAGGTAATAAATGACTATCCATAAAAAAAACAAGCATGCTTCAGCAAAAATTATCAGAACAGTACTACAAAGTGTTCTTCGTGAAAAGAATGCTTTTCATTGAGTGTGTATGTGCTACATAGAAGAACAGAAAAACATTGTGACAGATTAATAGATTAATTCTTTTTTATGTGAATTCTGCTCCTAGGTGTAAAATACCTGAACTGGTTAAGTCTAATTTAAACCTTGTTTGAAAAGTTAAAAAGTGGCCTGCAAGATGCCTATGTGGTTCTGTGTTACTGCTTACTGCTGAATTCTGCCTGACATGAATTGTACTAGCAGATCGTATTTATCTCTCATATTTGTTGTCATGAAATATGCATCAGTTTCTTCAGAGAATAACTGTTTTCCTGCAGATGGTTCACAAATGGCATGGAATGATTATTTACATTTTCCACTGCTTTGTTTTCTGACTGGATAAATTCTGCAGCAAAGTAAGATCTGTTTCTGCCGTCATTGATTCATCTGCTTAGCCTCACTACTCTAGCCTACTCTGTTTAGGGCATGAGGTGCTTCATTGTAGTAAAAATAAGGAATATCTTAGAGGATCATGAGCTAGAACATCAAGAATGGCAAATGGAGTGGGGAGGATTAATGATGCAATATGAATTATGAACTATATTTCTGGCAACTATTAAAGCATCTGATCAAAACTAGCAGTTGTAACTACTCATGTAATGAAGATCATTTGCAAAAGTGTTTATGTGACATGTACACAAAGTAGGCCCAAACAAAGCCAAAGAAATATGTCTTAAAAATTAAATCGATGGTTAAAGTAAATATTTCTGAAGCATATTCACCCCAGACTTCTCTGAAGGACAAATTTAATATGTGCAATATACACAGCTAATATTTATATTCGTATCATGATCAAATTAGTATGCCATGAACCAAGAGCAGAGAGGCTAGGAAGGAAATTTAGACATTTGATGCCAGAAAGAACATTTCAAGACATGCAGACTGAACATTCAAAGCAAGCGAGCAAAAAATAGCCAAATACATAGTGAGTTGGACATACCACAGGATGTTTTGGAAAAACAGCAACAATGGAAACTTTTTAAACTTTGTTTAGCTAGAACAGAAAACAAAGGCAAGAACAATTCAATTAATTAATGAAAAAAGTATGTTGGCCATTTAGAACATAGCAAAAGTAAATGAAAATAATTGAACAGAATGGAAAGAAGAATTGTTTCCAGTTAGTCTATCTATTTTTACACATTGTATGCTCAACACACACAAAGCTTTTTAGATAATTATCTCTAATGGGAAAACTCTTAGCCAACTCAGTGGGTGTTAAAAATGTGAGGCAGCATGTTTGACTCAAATCTGCTTGAATATAACTATTTGATTTACAATGATTATTGTGTTTCTATTGTCATAGTGTATACATTCAACTTGCATGCACCAGAAAGTCACCTTTAGTGATGTAAGAAGCGTGGTGCACTAGCAAGTTGCAGACAAGAATATTTGTGGTAATATTTTATAAGCACTTCTGCCAAGGGTGCAAGAAGGACACATAACAGTTTCACAGTTTTGACAAGGATTTTTGTAATTTTTTGGGAAACAGAGATAAGTGGTTGGATCCCTCAGTTCAGGTTCTTCTTGCAGCCAAGTAAGTACTTAGGGAGATTTTTCTGCCCATTATGAAAGGTGTTTGTTTCATGTAGTCCTTCCATACTCTTCTTCAAGAACATGTTAGATCTTTTTTGACATACTTTCATATTTTTCTTTGCTAGTATGACAGTTAATCACCATTCAAATAATCAGCATTTCTACCTGTATTCCTACTAGTCCAGGATTTCTTGTACAGCCTATGCAAAAGTAAAAAGTGAATTGATGAAGACATATTTCTTCTCTATGTGACCTATAAAGAAAACCCCCTTTTCCTGAAGGAAATTTTCCTGATCTTAATACCTTTTATATTGCACATAGCAAGGACCCCAGTACATTTTCTATTACAAAAAAGTATCAACAATCTAGCCTAGTTCTCAAACATTTTTTCCAGGAACTTAAATTAAAGATTTTATATATATATACAAATGCTCCTTTTATTGTAGTAATAAGCAGAAAAAAAGTAGAAATCAACCCAATGGCACAGTATCTTTTTCACCATATAAAACAAATTTTGAATGTCAAGAGTATCAAGCCTTCAAGGCATCAACTTCCAAAGCCACCACCCCACATTAACTAAGGAATGTTACAGTTATCTTAAAAGTAAAATCCTTGCATCTGCCAAGAAAAGAAGCTTAGATTCTGTCTGCTAGGTTTCCCTGCTTAGAGACTTCACAACTGTGCCTATGCATGCATAATCATGGGTGGTATTATTACACATTTTTAAAATCCTACCTGGATTTTAAAAGTCTTAATGGAAAAGAAAACTGTGAATACAAGGTATTGAATTAAAAGTTGCTCTTGGTCCACTGGAATTTGTTCAGCTATGGTCTTCAGTTCCATTGAGCCCTTTGTTAACCTCATGACTTACTGTAGTTCAAAGCACTGTCTACACGGTAGCTCCCCGAAAGTGGAAATGCTTCACAGAGGCTTATTGTATAAGCTCAATATGGATTGTTTTCCCCTCAAGAAAACTTCAGTTATGTTATACCACAGTAATTGCAGAATGGTGACGACGTCACCTTGCCAGGTTTCTAGCAATTTTCCAGTCTTCTAAGCTTGCCGACCTCGGAAATCCATTTAGTTCCCCACAGAATATAAATTTTAGCATTTGCACATGGATTTAGTTCACACTAAAAGTTTCCTGTTCAAAATCCACCTATTCTCTCCCTGAAATCCAGACAGAATACCTATAAAGATTCAAAGAAAATACGCAGATATCTACTCTGAAAGTTACAGGACCATCTAACAAGGGATGGAAAGAATTATTTTTACGGTGATATATGCAGTATATCACTGGTCATCACAGATAATCATTTTTTTCTATCCGATCCTCCCAGGCCTCCCTCGTCTCTCCATACAATCTGGCTCCAAAGGCAGAGGGCTCCACACCTTCCATCCTCTGTTTCGTAGGATTGTCTTCTAGCCCTGTCCATAGTAAAATACAGTATGCAGCCTTTCATAGAACACAGTAATAAGCACAAAGCCACTCAGAAGATGAGCATTAATATGTGATGAGTTCAGGATCTTCTTTGCGTGCTTCTTGCCACTTGACCTCTACTCATGAACCTGCCACTCCTTCATCCTCATCCTCCACAGAATACATTGCATACGCATCCAAGGGCACTTAGGCTTCACTGCTGAAGGATGCTTTTATGCAAAAGTGATGGCACAGTAGGTGGTAAGTTGGCACAGAGCCAACACAACTCTGGGGAAGCTTGATATCCAATCTAATAGGTGACCTTCGTTCACTAGAAACAAATGAGCTAAATGATCCCTTGAGAGTCTTTCCAAAACCTTATTTTTATGTCTCTATCCCAGTGTATCATCTTCCATTACTTTAATTCTCAAAGCTGGAAACAGCAGTTTCCACAATGTCACGTTTCAATTCTTCCTAATCCTTTAGTCAACCACTGAAGATTTTAGCAAATTATGAAATAACATTAGTACTGGAGTTCATAGTGACATAAAAAAATATGTTCATAGGTGTTTCATACTGTCCTGGGTTCATCTGTAACAGTTATTTTTCTCCTTCTTAGTAGCTGGTGCTAGCTACTAAGCTACAAGCCCTACCGTATAATAAACTGTCAGAAAGTGAGAAGCAATGTATCTTGTTTATTGAAGTTGCGGCTGCCCCATCCCTGGCACTGTACAAGGTCAGGTTGAACGGGGCTTTGAGGAACCTCATCTAGTGGAAGGTGTTCCTGCCCATGTCAGGGGAGCTGGAAGTAGGTGGTCTCTAAGGTCCCTTCCAGCTCAAGCCATTCTGATTTTATGACTCTGTGATTCTGTGATTCTATGACAGGCTTTCTGAACTAAAATACTCTTTGGTTAATCTGCAACCTTCTCCCCATCTACAGCAGTCACTTCATAGATTAAAACTACAATATAAATTAAGGGCATGCTTCATAAAAAGTAAATTGGTAATTATTAAAAAAGCATTTTAATTATTTGGGCTTGAAAGCCAATTTAAATATATTCAGATATTCATTAAGTGTATATTTAAATTGGCATTCAGACCTAAAGCCATTAAGATGATACAGTTCTGGACTCTGGAACACATAGGCAAGGAAAACATTGACAGGCTAATAAGAAGCATAGTACCAAATGCAGAAAATTTTACAGGTTTAAATTTAGCATCAAGGAGTCCTATGTCATTGTATATGGGCAAAAATAAACTGCTACACTTCTTCCTCCCTGACCATGGTTCCTTTGTGAAACTCACCTAAACTAGTGGGGAGTTTACACACTTCAGATAACCATGCAAAAGCCACAGGGACTGCATTGTGTTCTGCTGAAGCTCACATTACACTGTGCTGTTAGCTTACAAGTCAGACACTGAGGTCATGGTCTGACTACACATGAAAGTCAAGTTTAGAGCCTATAGTGCAAGGTCAAAAATCCTGCAGTGTAAAGACAACATTAACACCATGTTGTGTGCTCTTAATTTTACAGTACAATGCTTGTGTAATCATACCTGATCTGCATCAAAAAAACATTACTGGGTGATCTGGAAATGCATTGATCAAGTGTTAATGACTAGGATATTACAGTCTAAACTAGATGTTTGTCAAGCACTTTGATACTTATGATTCCTAACTGATGCATGATGCCAGGAGGGAAGCAAATGGAAAAACAATTATTGAATCATAAATAGAATATTTTTTAAATATCTGAAATCTTAGACTTGAAGCTTTGAGCAGAATTTGACTGTGTTCACAGACATCAGGGTAAGGGCAGAAGCTATCACAGAAATGGAGGTGTGCTCTTCTTTATGTTATGTGAAATAAAAGAGGGGTGTTCTCAATCACAGAGAAAAGACAAGTTACAAAACTTTCTGACCTACAGAGGGCTGAAACACCTCAGGTTTTGTACACTAAGTTTCTGTATAACAAATCGTGCTTGAAATATGAATTAGAAGACAGTAATTAATAGGATATCCAGTTTCAACTCTTCTTCAAAGAAGTGATTTTGACAGAAGATGCAAAAAAGATGAATTACGGCAATAAGGAAGAAGGAAAGCATGTGGAGATGAAAATCAACATACATGAAACAGTTCCATGCATTGCGATAACACTGCCTGGTCTTCAGAAGAAAATGAAGAAACTGTAAGTGGTTACATCACTTTCTAAGAGCTCACCACTGCCAGGAGTGTCTGAAGGGAGAATGAAGAAACAGAAATTTTTGGACACCATTGCAACAGAAGATGAATTAACCACAAGCCCAAAGACAAATGAAACATCTATTTATTTTAAGTTGGACACAAGTGCACAAGCCTTTGTGCTGCCAGAAAACATGATATTATCACTGAGAGAAAAGCCACAGTTAGTAGAAGGTAAATGGTTACATTTAGGGTTTAATAGGAGTGATCTTTTCCCTATTGAGAAAGGAAGAATACTAAGTGTACAGGTAAAAATAACTTGGAAACTTCACAATTTCAGGGGGAAAAAAAAAAAAAAAAAAAGCTTTTCCTTTTTGCAAATTATCTTCTCCAGAAGATGTTCTGTTGAGAGAAACAAAATATTGAGGAAGAGTTTAGGGATTCTTCCCAGGAGGTAACATATACTCTCAAAGGAGTACATGCCAGGCCTGACAGAACTGACAGCTCACACCTCCAGCAAAGTTCTGCTTATTGTTAGCAATCTGCACAAGACATCCTAGCCAGCAGAAATAAACATGTGAGCAAGACCAGAAGCTTTGTATTGTTCCAGGCAGCACCACAGATATGGATCTAAAACCTCCCAATTTAAATTGAGCAGAAAGAACAGAAGCAAGGAAGCACAAAGTACAACACACAGGAGGCCTTTGCAGGGTCTTGTGAGGCACCATCACTCACCTGTAACTCCAGGGGCATGTGGGGAACAGAGAGGGAGTCTCTGTCCACTCAGCCACTCAAAGCCACAATCTGAGGGTGCAGCTATGCCATACTACTACCCAATGGCCAGATGGAAATGTGATCTCTAAAGCACCAGAGATTGAAAGTGGTGTTTGAGGTTGCTAAGAGGCACATCTAAGCAAGGACTTAGAAAAACGGTAAGAGACCCCGGACAAAGGTGCTATGACATTAACAGCAAAAACCTTTGCATTGCTCATAGATGATTAAGAGAAGATCATTCATTCATGTGTGTAGAAGGCAAAAAAAGGCAACAGCTGTTGTCATGGAACATGCCCTCATGGTATCTCAAACTATGCTTGATTTTGTTCAGTCTGGATAAAAAGGAGAGCTCAGGCCTGGGGAGAAGATTTGCAAAGCCTGTAGACACAGGGCTAACTTCCCTTCTCCTCAAAAAGAGATGGCATGATGGATCCTTGCCTATTTTGAATGATCCATTGCTCTGACTCAGGGTGCTGAGGGCATCAGGATCCTCAGGGTCCTGACCCCCTCCTCAGCACTGCTCCAACCCTGACCACAGGTCAGGACCCCCTGCCAGACCCTGGGGCCACCAGTGACACCACAGCAGTGTTGGTCTCCAGCTCCCCACAGCCCTGCTGAGTTGGACCTATCTGTAGCCCATGTCTCAGCCCTAGCCCCTTCCCCAGGGAGGTGCTCCCCAGCCATCTGGCCTCAGCTAACCTGCTCTTGGCTGGGGTGGTGGGATGGGACCTGGTGCAAGGCCCTGCCCTGCTGCCCCTGGAAGCACTGGCCCCCTACCACATGAGGGCACCCTGGGCAGTATCTGAAACCACAAGAGATGACAGTCTGACACTGCTAAGAGCTGCTTCAGCGATTGTTTAGCTCGAACTTGTGTCCTCTTTTTACTTACAAATACCAGTCCAAATTCCAGTTGCACTCTGCTGGTAGCTTACAGATGGATTGGACAATAATTTTACAATAATTTTACTGCTTTAAAATGATTTTCAGTTGTTGATTTTCAGTTTACATTCAGCTGAGGAAGAAGAGAAGGCAGCAATTAGAACTTCAAGAAGCTATTTCAAAGCCAGAGCCATAACCTCTGGGCATGAGGACTTGTTCTACGGCTTGCTGCTCAGCTCATAATGGGGCAGGAATGAAAGAATGCTTTTCCAGACTTCTCCAGTGCAAAATCAGAAAAGGACTGTCTGAAGAAAGGATCTCTGTGAGAAACTGAGCTGCTTGAGCTGGTACCAGTGCAGCTGGAGTTCCCTTTCCCCAGAAGTTGATGTCATACCTGAATTTTAGGGTCCGTAATTTTGGCTCATGAATTTAGGAGGGCTGGGTGCCTAAGCGGTATCTGAGAAAATTAAGGGATGCCAGAATTATACACCCATATGCCCAGCGAGCCATCTACAGCTCACCAGTGCACAGAGAGGATTTACTTTCCTTATTCATTAGTCTATGAATAAAGAAATACTCATCGTTGAGCCCCCCAAATAGGCCTACAGAATTTCATGTATTTAATTAGCAAGGACTAGTTTTAAAATGTGCGTAACAGATGTTAGGGTCACATAACAATTTAGTCTGGAAGGGACCTTGGGTGGCCAGCTAATTGGGCTAACTCCAAAGTTAGACAAAAGCTAAGATGAAGAAGATGCCTCAGTCTCCATTTATAAAGGGAGACAATCAAGCAGTTCTTTCTCCTTGCCATGTTCTGAAAGGGTTTACCGCTTCACCTGTGTACTGTATGGAGTGCAGGCATTTCAGATGGGCGCTGACCAAGCCGAGAGCCCAGGACTAGGGCTCTGAATCTCATCCTTCTCGTCATTATTTATAGTATCAGGCACAGGCAGACCTGCTCAACCCTGCCAACATGAAATACATATGCACGTGCCAAGAATAAGAGCTACAGATAAGGATGGAAAGTGTGTGTTGAAAACAAGAGTGCCGACAGAGCTTAAGCAAGTCCAAGGTCTGTTAGCAGCTGTGCAGAGATTTACAGGATTATATTTTTGTATATTGGCACTTACATGTGACCTAAATTTCATTTGAAACACTGCTTTTTTTGGGGCACCTGTGGTGCTGCATTATTACTGAATGTAAGGGCAGAGCCCTGCGTCTGTGCAGGTTTGTCTCTGCAGGTCATTAGCAACACTCAAATGCTGTACTTGCCCTTCCAAATACTCCTTTCAAAATATAATTTACAGAATATCTTTCTGCCCTAGTACAGGTTGAAGCACTTCTGTGAATTACTATAAATAAAGACTGTGGTTTCTCTCATAATTGTCAAATTGCTTGAGGATGTTTTTCTCTATTTCTCTTCATTATTTTATCATTGCAAAAAATTATGTCAGTATTTATTGGAAAACCACTAGTTAAAATCTTCAAAATTGCTTCTGAGGAACTATCTATTGCTTTCTACACCTCTAGCACCTGATTTGTGTGCCCAGAACACATGCTTCATTAACCCCTTTCACAGCTAAATGTCTGCTGTTCCAAATGTAATGCAAATCACTTTTTAATGGCCACATTGACCAGATAGGAAATGCTTTTGTTGGAGCCATGACTTGTAGTTAATTAAGCCAATTAGCATGTGATATAAGCACTTCTGGAAAGATAAAGCCTAAGAATAGCCCTCAAGAGATGGTGGAAGACTTTTATTCGAATGGAAATGTTACAAAAGGGAAGTGGAATAAAGCAAGAGGAAGTTTAAAAATAATTCCTGAATGCATTCAGTACTTTTCTTAGTTCTCAGTAGTTTCAGCTGGGAAATCTTTGTGGTTGGGAGAACCTCCTTACTATGTCTTTCTGTAGGGAGATAAAACTGGACTTTTTACTCAACAGAGAAGATTGGCAATAACATTTCTGCTGAGGTCCTGCTTATATCATGAAGTTATCTGATTTATCAAGAGCACATTTGACTTCCTTTGAAGAGATTTTTGACTGCTTAACACCAGAAAAGAGAGAGCAACAGATTCCTTGTCGTCTGGGTTTCATATTTTGCTGTGAGGGTGAGGACTGTCCTTTCAGCAAAGTAAAAACCAAATTGATTTCTGGAAATCTATCACATTCCTTCTAACACTGCGTCTCAAAGAAATGGACAACACCATGACATTTTACAGTTTAACCACGTAACAAGGGATGGCCGGTGTAAATGAAGTCTCAGGAAGAAGTTGTTTCAATATTTCAGAAATTCTACTAAATTGGCTCCAGACGTGGTTTGAAGCAGTTACTGACTGAGATGTGTAAGTTATGATGCATTTGTTTCAGCGTGTGTTATACTTGGCATTCATTTGCTGGGAATCTCTCAATGCTTTTGAGAAAACTGTCATTGCCCAATGTACAATAACAAATCCAAACAGTCCATCCTAACACATTTTGAGCCTTAGTTTTTGCCACTTGCTTCTCCTGTTATACTCTGGAATGAAATGTTATTCCCAAACAAAAAAAAAACCCATCTCATTTTCTCAGATAAAGTATACTAAACTGTCCAAGTGCTATTGGTACTTCAGTTTTCTTCTTCCTTCTAATTAAATTAATAAGAGCAAAGTTTCAAATCAGCTAGGAGAATTTTGAACAAAGGAAATAATATTTTATGCCTGCATTGCACTGTTATGCTTACACTGGAAAATTTCTAACCTCTGTTGCAAACTTTAGCCAGAAAATTGCTGCGTATGCATTATTCACCCCTGCAATTTTGTTGCAACATTCCTCATTTTGCATATCTGTACCCTCTCTCCCTCTCAACCTGAACACACAAATTACAGTGTAGCTCAGTTATTCATCAGCTTGCAATTGGCTTTATGAAACTGGAGCTGACACTCAGTGGCTGCTGCAGGATTTCATTACAAATACAAATGCTTGTTTGTGTGACAAGAGGAAACCTTGAATGATTCTAGCCCTTCAGTCCTCATCTCAAAAGGAAATAGACTCTGCTGTGGTTCTTTCATGTATGCAAAGATGCCTTTCATGGAGACTGTTTGTTTATTTATCCCACCATGCCCCACAGTTGCTCGAAGTTGTTTCTCTATTTCTTTACATAAGGATGCCTGAATGGTCATAATCTCTTGAGCCATAATCTTGTGGTACTCAGTAGCAATGGCTAAAAGTATTGCTGATCCTTACCCTTATTTTGGATTTAGGAAAGAGGTCTTTCTATTTTTTCAGCAGTAAATAAAGGTTTTTTTTTTTTTTAATCAGGATATGTCTTAATCATAAGGTGATTTTGAGTCTTCTTGAAAAGACTGATGAGTATTAAACCACTGAGACTTCTATATGTTCATTATGCAGCAGTTAATTTTCTTTCCTCATAGAATAATCCTTCCTCTTATCATTCAGCTCTGCAAAGTGCTAAATACTCTTGGTTTGTATTGGCTTGACTGAAAATGGAAGTGACTCACTGCATTACAGAATTGTGACCAATTTTTGGTAATTCACAGCTGGTCTCAAACCTGGCCTATACACACAGTTAAATTGGATTTAACTTTAATACAAGTTAAGTTCAGTAGCTGACAAGGTTCCATCCATCAGTGTGATTTATTGAAATTCTAATGTACTTTCTATCACCAAGTCATCTACTATATAAAATCTTTTCATTTTTAGAAAGTCTACAAAACACTGAGCTGAACCTCTATTACTCACAAAAAGATCACACAGGCCAAGTGTATTTGGAGGTTCTTCTCGTGGTGCAATACTGTTTGCAAACCAGGATGCTAAAAAATATTGTACCTATAGCTGTTCTATTACCTATTGACAGTGGTACTGTACTGTTAAAGATGTTTGAGAATACTAATGCACTGCATGAAATGACATTGAGGATAAAAACCCCTTTATTTTAATATCAGCTTCAATTAGAAACACATTTATATGACTAAGGAGCAAGACAGTCTGGAAGAAAATATTTCAACCTGCTGAGTGGGAAATGAAAATCAGCACAATGTAAACATCACCAGCAAAATAGCTCACAACATTCAAAACTACTCCCTTTTTATATTAACACTATTGCATATCCACACTTGAATTTTTGCAGCGACCTAAGCCAGCTATTGCTATAGTGCAGCAGCTGCACATTCAGATGAGATATGCTGTAGGATTTGTGTAGGAGTAGGGTGTAGATATGGACCATCCCTACGGAATTGGTGCTGCTGGTTTCCTTTCTGTCCTTCTGTGGCCCTGCTTTGCTGCAGGAGGCTGGGCAAGAAGGGGCTTATGCAGGTGACAAAAGTCACCAGCCAAGCAGAAGAGGTTCGAGGATTTTGTGTGTGATGACGAGTGTTTGCCCTGGGAGCTGGGTGATCCATCAGCGCAGTGCACTCAGCACCTGCTGTTTTGGAGAGTCTGCAAACTAAATTGGATGGCGTTTCTGCACACAAGACCTTCCATAAACAAATGTGTGTCATTTAACCATTGGCTCTCTTTCCCTATTCACTGGCTTTAGAATCTAAAGGTTAAATTAAACAAATGTTTTATTCCACTGTGGCTTACACCACTATGATATCTTTACTTCCAGATGTCTGTGTTTTCTAAGGCTTCCTATTTCCCATTAATCTTTCTTTTACAGGCTTCCCAGAAGAGGGGGTTTGAGTCAATCTGAAATGTGGACAAAGTGGAATATCTGGAGCCATTTGACTGTTCATAGCTTGTAGTTATGTCTGGCAAAGAATCTGCATTTTGTATGTAGCAACACTTAAGGATCAGAAAAAGTTACAATGTTCCACTCAAGCCTACCTGTCTTATCTTTTGGACTATTTTCATGCTGACTGAAAAGTCTGAATGTGACAGTTTCTCAGATTAAGATGTAAGAATATGACAGATTAAATTTTTAATGGTGTTTTTCAGCACATTGACAACAGCCCTCATCCCAGAAAAGGAACGTTTCAGATACCAACCAAAGATTAATGCTCCATACAGAATTCTCCTTCCAAAGAAACTGGATAGACTATTGGATGTTCTGACTGCAGAATCACGTAGTAGACCACAATAAGAGAAGGTCCAGTTTGGTTCATAAAAGTCAAACAAAACAGTCACAGGAAGACTGCTTCTTATCTTACGGACATCCACTTGCAGTAAATTTCAGATCACTCATGGAAGCCTTTTGGTGCAACACAGGCTATGTTTCATTCTACACAAGGAAGTGATAAAAATTGTTTCACTTTTTTAAACCTCTGCCTTCTACCATCAGTATAACTCTGTACATTTCAGTTTCCATGAATCCTGAATTTGTAAGTTCCCTCTCACTTCTGAGCCAGGAAAGATTGCCAGCTGTGTGACTGACATTTAATTACTGACTCACTTCACGTTAGCAATTGAACTGCTAAAAGTCAATGGACAAATT
This sequence comes from Psilopsiagon aurifrons, assembly GCA_025447955.1. NCBI lineage: Eukaryota > Metazoa > Chordata > Aves > Psittaciformes > Psittacidae > Psilopsiagon > Psilopsiagon aurifrons. Next base: position 2,382 of record JAOEHY010035250.1, on the reverse strand, counting down.
AGAGCTTCTGTTAGATTGCTGGGTGACCTACCTGTAAAGAGCTCTATATAGGGGAGGAACCTGAGATATACAGCTCACTCAGGACCAGTTTAACTTCCATTATGAAACTTGGGTGTTGCACAAATATGGAATTGTTTGCTTTCTATGATAGCCCAGAAAAATAAAATTGGGAAGTAGTAAGTTGGAGGAAAAGAATTATCAAAATTATTTATGCTGTTACATGCAAACAGTGCAGAGGAACAAAGTGACCAGAGGGTAAGAGACTGTGATGAAGGTACTTAGCAAGATGCTGTTCTGCTGTTTCGCACAGGTAGCTATACAGAACTCATCAGAAGATGAGATGTTCAGGAATGTTTACACACACTTATGTCTGGGATGGACATTATTTAGCTGATTAAACTTTCTAAGAGTCTTAGCCAGAAACCAGATCCCCCAAAAGATACTGTGGTCAGATCATAGGTGGTTGTTTTCCTAGTCTTTATTAGAAGTGTACTGAACATATCTCATGCCATGAAGGGTTAAACCAGACTTCCTAGCTACTGTTAACTAATTGGTTTAGATTAGATTAATACTTTCAGGAACTTTCAATTTAGAAAAACCCTTACTTTAATTGAAAGTACTAATTTAAACCTGTGTGAGCTGTCATCAAAGGGTAGGTGTTAATTTAAAATGGTGAATTAAGTGCACAATGTAAGATGAACCAAAACAAGGAGAAGGAAGCTGAAATAATAGACTTCACATGGGTTTCAAGTGATTGTTAAAGGAAGGATGTTTGAATAAATCAGCGTGACTTTCTTATGTGATAAGCCCTGCCACCTCATCTAACACAGCTGGGCTAGCTAGAATAAAGAAATGCCATGTAGAAGAGGAATTTTAACTCAGAATATGGGGTTTGTATGTACTGACAAACCCAGATGCAGTCCAGTTTTTGCTTTTTCTGGGGTTTTTTGTTTAAGAGGAGTGAAGGCTGCAAAAAGGATTCACAGAATAAACTTTTATTTCTGTTTCCTGGCAAGGTAGAAGGGTTTGGCTGTGGGCTGAGGGACACTGCTTCCATTTCTGTTCCTGCAGAATCATATGATATACATTATAATTTTTTGAGGCCAGACTTTGGACTGTGAAATCATATCTGGAGAAGATCACAAGGGAAAGCTGCTCTTTTTGTATACATGTATGTATCCCAAACAAAGGAGTGTAAATGTCTTTCTAAGGCTCTACCACTAGTATACAGATGTTATGAATCATGTTTATGTTCATGAATATTCATTGCCTAAACAGTAGCAAGCATGAGAAAGTCTGAATGGGAAGCTTAACAGGAACAATTTTGCAACTTTTTTTTTTTCCCAATTATTACTTTAAAAGTTATTTTATTTTAAAAGTGACTAAAAATTCTCTTTAAGAAAATATCTTTGTTGAGTTCAACTATGGATGTTTGTATTATGGTTTTCTTTGTATTAATGGTGATTTTTTCCTGATTTAAGTGTAGACTTGTAAACTATTAGTCAAAAGTAACTGCCTTGTCTTAGAGCAGTGCTTTTGCACTAGCTTGTGCAGTGTTTCATGGAAAGCCTTGAAGAACTTTAACTTGTATTCTGAAAACCAGAGCAATATCAGTTCCTTGACTGTGTGGAAGACAGCTTCCTTCTGCAAGTAATAGAGGAGCTGACAAGGAGAGGTGCCGTGCTTGACCTCGTGCTCACCAACAGGGAAGGGCTGGTTGGAAATGTGATGCTCCAGGGCAGCCTTGATTACAGCAATCATGAGATGGTCGAATTCAAGATCCTCAGGACAGTGAGAAGAGCGTGCAGCAAGCTCACTGCCCTGGACTTCCAGAGAGGCAGACTTTGTCCTCTTCAGGAACCTGCTCAGTAAGGTTCCATGGGATATAGCCCTAGAGGGCAGGGGGGCCCAAGTCTCTTGGTTGATATTCAAGGATCACCTCCTGCATGCTCAGGAGCAATACATCCTGACTAGAAGGAAGTGCAGCAGGAGGGTCAGGAGACCTCCTTGGATGGGTAAGGAGCGGCTGAGGAAAATTCAAAGGAAAAAAGAGGCTTATAAAAGGTGGAAGCAAGGACAGGCAGCCTGGGAAAAATACAGGGATGTTGCCAGGGAAGCCAGGGACCAGGTTAGGAAAGCTAAGGCCCATTTAGAATTAAACTTGGCTAGGGATGTTAAGGGCAACAGGAAGGGATTCTGTAGGTACATTAGAAATGAAAGACAGACTAGGGATGGCCTGGGTTCGGCAGTAGCAGTCATTTTTCTCCTTCTTGGTAGCCGGTGTGGAGCTGTGTTTTTTTTTTTTCTTTGGACTTTCGGCTTGTGAGCAGCGCTGATAACACCAATGTTTTAGTTACTGCTTAGTACATTTTGGTCTGGCCA
>JAOEHY010035249.1:15499-26711 GCA_025447955.1 Psilopsiagon aurifrons | reverse complement strand
TTATACCTTAGTTACTAAACTGCTCTTATCTCAACCTGTGGGAGTTGCATTCTTTCGATTCTCCATGTAGCAAACTGTGTGGCTGATTTACGGCCTAAAGCACAACATACTTAAAACAAAAATACAGCCTTTTCGTCTCTTCTCTCTGCAAAAAATCCCTCACCCTCTGAAGCAAAACTTCAAGTGTTTAATCTCCAAGTACTGAATAAAGGGCACCCCACCCTTGTTAAAGGCAAAGGAACAACCCCATCCCAGATGTTGGAGCAGAGATGCTGTTGCCCATCTTCTGCGCATGGTGTGCACCAAGGAGCACCTCAGAATTTGCAAACCTTGTGCCACCTGCAAGCAGGAGTAGAAAAAATACGTGGCAAAGTAAGAAAGTGTCAGAATATCCTGGAGAGTCAAATTTTCCAGGAGAAGGAATCCTTAATTTTATGCACCAAAATTTTAATAAATGCATTGGAGGAGGTTTTTTTACCTGTGTTTTTGCCAAAAATGAATAGCTGTTAACTGTAATTGTAGCCTGCACATCCCCCTCTAGAGTTATTTTTCTATTTGCCATTCTCAACCTACTAATGCCATTGTACCTTTTTAGTAAACATTAGCTATCAAACAACTTTCCCCAGTTATCACAACACATTTGTCATTCAATGAAAAAAATTGGACATTATTAGATAATGAGATCCATGGTTTACTTCCTAGCGTTTGTGAAACAGTAGTGTATGAGTATTTAACTTTCTTTTTTTTTTAAATTAGGACATCTACCTACCTCCATGTTTCAGAATTTAATATTGCCACTTTGAATATTCTGCATCTGGGCTTGCCACATACCAACTTCAAATGCCTCTTTGATGGTTGCCCAAAGGCATTGTGTGTATCTGATAGCAATATATGTGACATATAGCAAATATCAGTATATTTGTCTGCAATACACTTTTCAAAGCAAGGTATCCTTTCAGCGCTACCCATCACCATATGATACATCCTAGCTCTTTTTTATTCCATCCAAATTAACATTTTACACACAAATTTAATGACCCACTCCTGTGCAATTAATTTTAGATTAGGCATTTGTTTATTCCCCAAACCTGGTTCCTGTACTCTTACATAACATAGCATTTTCATGGGCACACAAAATTAACTTTTTTGGCTTTCCATAAGATATAGTTTGGGGATGGAACTCGAATTCATTCTAGCTTGTTTCAGCAGCAACACTTCTGAAAACATCAGCTCTGTTCCTTGCTCAAAGATATTCCCAAACATTGGAAAGTGATACCTGAAATGCATAAATAAATTCAATTTCAATAGGATAAAGAAGCATTTGAAAAACCTTATTAGTAAGCAAAATAGAGTATTAAAAAAACACTAATAGTACATTAAAATATTATTTATTAATATAATTTCTTTGCTAATATAGAAAGAATGCTCAGAGCAACATATAATGATGCTTGCAAATGATGCTCAAATTGATTTTCCAGGACCTCAGATTTCAGGGTTCATATTGACCGCTCAATTCATCACAGCTGAAAAGACCATCTTTTCCTGCAACAGCTCTTAAGAACAGGGACTCATTTTTCCTGGCAATCTAGGCAAACAATTCTAGCAAGGACCATGTGCGGCTTCTTTGTTAGATATAGGGGTTTGTTTAATTTGGTTTTTTTTTTTCCTTATAAGCAGCCCTGAAAACACTGCTCTCCCTCATTTATTCACTGTGGCTCATTAGCAACTTTTTTTTTTTAAGAACAAACCCAAATTACTGGGATATATAGGTCATGTGGTTTATACAGTAACATCAATTAAACATACTAAAATGTTATTCCCTCCCTTGTGAGAGAAAAAGAATCAGTAGTAGCTGTGCTTTGTGTTTTCTAGATTAATGCAGTAGGTTTTCACCTTGAATAATGCATGACTGCTTGGGTTAAAACAAAAGAAAGTATATATGTGCTTTTTGTGTCCTATTATCCATTTGATGTTTTGTAAGAAAATCCCACTACGTTTCACCCATCAAAAAAACCCCAAAATTAATGATTACTCCACAAATAAAAAGAAAAGTTGGTGTATTTATGTAACTTTCAAAGGAGACAGCACCATGGTTATCTGTGCTACTACATTAACAGTCATAGGATGTGTACTGTATTTCACATATTAAGAAACTCATTTCTAACTGAATTTCTGAGTAGTGATAACTTTTTTTCTCCCTGACACTTTTTTTTTGTATAGTTTGGCTTTCAGAAAAGCTTTTCATTCTTCCCAGAGTAGATGAAACTATCATTTTCTGAGAGAGAAATACATCTTGCGGCATTTGCACATGGTCTGTAGCCCTGACCTACAGGTGCACACTGGCAAAACAGAGCATCAAAAATAAGTTTTCTGAATCCTCACACATTAAACATTTCCAGTATGATCACATCCAATTGTCAGTCATGGAAGGGTCCAGACTAAAAGACCAACAAACCAGAAGGTTTCTTCAAGACCCAGAAAGATACCTAAATATTTCAAGGGCAAGTCTCCTGGAATAGTATTAACTGACATTAAAAAGTACACAGAAATTATTCACATGAGAAAACACTGCAAATTGTATAATGGTGGACAATGGTAACACCTACTCTTAAAGTAAATGTTCTGTGCATAAAAAGAAGCTGTAAGCCAGCAGAACCCCTCTATTTCCACAATTCTTTGTTGATTATTGCTGAAAGTTTAGAGGCGTCCTGTATAGCAGTTTCATGTTTATGACACCCTACATGAGCGACTGAAGTTCAGAAGAGCTTCTGAAATGCAATTTGAAAAAATTGCCATGTCAAACCTTACATACGAATGAGCAGCAGTTTGCTTCTCTACCTTAACTAATGCCGAGAAAAAGTACAATCAGCAACTCACTACCCTGTTTTAAAATTTTGTTTTTAAACATATACTTTAAATAAAATGTATATTTAACAGAAGGGCCCTGACAATGATTAACTATTCCATTTATAAGCACAGAAGTATTAGTTTTTATCAGGACAGCTATACTTAAATTAAGCATAACCTGAATCCTTTGTCCCACTCATTTTATCAGTTTTTGGCATGGCCGCTACACATCTGAAACTTGCTTAAATATACAAAAACAACTAAGTCGGGAGATAAACTTTACTTGTACTCAAGTGCTCTGGCCCATGCAGCTTCCTCTATCTTCAGCTGACCCCTTTCGAGGTCATCCATGGAGCTGTTCTGAAGCTGCTCCTTCTGTCTGAAAGCAAAGGAGGTTGATGCTGCCGCCACAAGAAAAGACCTTGGGGCCACTGAAAGATTCTGTGCTCTCCTGTTTATTTCCACAGCTTTGGAAGGATCCCCTCTATTCCGCTCTTGTGAGACCTCACTTGGAGTACTGTGCTCAGCTCTGGTGTCCTCAACATAAAAAGGACATGGAACTGCTGGAACAAGTCCAGAGGAGGGCCACGAGGATGATCAGGGGCTGGGGCACCTCCCATATGAAGATAGGCTGAGAAAGTTGGGGCTGTTCAGCCTGGAGAAGATTGCGTGGAGACCTCATAGCAGCATTCCAGTATCTGAAGGGGACCTACAGGGATGCTGGGGAGGGACTCTTCATTAGGGACTGTAGTGATAGGACAAGGAGTAACAGGGGAAGATTAGATTGGATATAGGGAAGAAATTCTTTACAGTGAGGGTGGTGAGACACTGGAATGGGTTGCCCAGGGAAGTTGTGAATGCTCCATCCCTGGCGGTGTTCAAGGCCAGGATGGACAGAGCCTTGGGTGGCATGGTTTAGTGGGAGGTGTCCCTGCCCATGGCAGGGGGTTGGAACTAGATAATCTTAAGGTCCTTTCCAACCCTGACTATTCTATGATTCTGTGATCCAGACAGACCCCACCCTTCTGTATTTCAACCATGTTTTCTGGGAGTAACAAATGACTACCCACCCTACCACCACATGCAGGTTAGTACCACAAGATTCAAGCAAGACATCACCAGGGTCAGCCTGGACTTGAGTTTGGGCTCCTTCACGATGGCAGAGAGTCACAGCAGCAGCAACAGCTGCTGCATACCACCACATCAGCTTTGTTGGCACATGTACTCTCTGGCCTAATTCAGATTAAATGCCTGACTCTGCTCCTGGAAGCTCTGGAACACATAAAAATCAGCATAACAGAGAAACATTAGGGATAATATTCTGTAGTTCCTGAGGAGGTAACATAATAAATGTTGCATTCTATGAATTGCATTTACTGCTTTTATGTTATTTTGAATATACTCTTGAGTTTCTCAAAGCTTCATTTACATCTCTTAATAGCAGTCAATAATAGGTCGAAGTTATCTTGCTAGAATTGGAGAGGTATCCACAGACTGCTACATGACTACCTAACACACAATGAGATGTGCAGCATTCAGTCACGCACTTTGTAAAGACATATTTTATACTTCCATGTAATTTGTACAATTTATTATCAGACTCACTGTCAGAGACAACAGAAAAACTGTTCAACTAAGAAAATAATTCATTTACCCTTTATTCTGAGAGGAAGGAATACCAAGAAGAATATGAACAGTGTGATAAGCATGTGTTACTGATTTCAAATATTAAAGGAATTTATTCAAGGACTTTGAAATGTCATGGACATTAGGCTGTGAAATTATTATTTTAGTACTATATACAGTAAATCCATTAGTGTCATGCTGTATGACGTTTCCCAAGCAATTACTTCCCCACATTCGATGTCAATTGTGTGACTTTTCACAAAAAGTCAGTTACAGGTTTTTGGCTTTTTTGTGCATTTTAAAGGAAAAAGCTATTACTAGCTTTATCTCCCCAGTTCCATGATGGTCAAATATATTACACATTTTGATTAAAGGCATGCTTTCTTAGAAATATAACATGCTTAAGAAGAGTATGTTTTTATGTATTTCTCTACTTTTCTCAAAATTTTCAGCCAATAAGGAAAATACAAGTAGAAGGTCTTTTTTGAACACCTACTGGACAACAGAGAAAAATACAAAACTAACATAATATTCAAGATACATTTTCTGAGGAAAAAATGTTTTCAGTGGTCACAATGATGCTGTTTTACAGTAGGTAAAATTAATGAATAGGCTAAAAAAGCCTTAATAAAGCAGAAAGGTGTGCAGGCAGACTTTGAACCAACAGTCCTTTCAATGGAGACAGCACAAATACTAGCTACTGCAGCTCCACACCCTAGTGCATAACCATTTGATGCCCATTAAACAGTGTGAAGCACCCCTTGGCCCAGGGGACTGCCCCACAAACTCTCTGGGCGCGAGCCCCCGCAGCACCCAGCCCTGCACAGCCACTGATCCTCTGCCAGGCCCAGCCCACCTCAGTTAGTCCATGATCCCTTTAGACAACCATGCACAATTTGAGCACCTTGAGCACTGTGACATCTCAGTGCTTTAGCCTGCAGCTTCTAGTTCCCAGTCTGCTAGAGTTTTCAGCCCCGTGGTTTTGTTATGCCAGAGCTCCTATAAGGTGTTTCCTCAATGCTTTGCTCTCCCTATTTATGGATTTAATTGAGTAATACAGGAAAAAAAAAAATAGAATTAGAAGGTATTTGCAAAGAGCATACGTGTGCTTTTATTATGTGCTTGTATAATTTATTATGGAAATGATTAATATATTCAATATGCATTTCCTCTTAATGACTACTTAGTAATTGATTCATAACACTATGACACTATTTTCCTGCAAAATGTAGGAGCAATGGCAGGGAAATTGACTATTGCAACTGAGCTCTGCAACATATAATCAGTTAGAACTGCTTTGCCTTACACTTAGGCAATAAGCAAACACAATATTGTGTAATAAGTCATGCCTGCTGTGTTGCTAGGCACTATACTATACTATGCTTAACATACATGTAAGCTATTACACCTTAACTCAGATCCTGCGGTACCTTATTACAATTTCCCATTTTTAAGTGCAAGTTGAAAAAATACAAATTAAAGGAAATTCTTCACACAAAAACAGGGACTTAGCTAAAAAATCCCCAAACCCATAAAGCAGAAAAACACACCTAAAATTCTATCACTTTATGTAAAATAAACAGAATAAAATGCAATAGAATAAAAATTCAAGTATCTATTAGCAAAAATTACAAGCAGCTTTCAGTCTGGGATCCCGCTGTAGTAGCAACAGTGCATATAAGCTCTTAAAATCCCTACCCCAGCATTTTCATCCAGGAGACAAGATAAAACTAACCCACACGCACATATGAGGCAAACAGAGTAACAAACACAAGGATGTGTTTTAGTTGTCCAGCTGAAGCCATTACCTTTTCCTGTGATTCACTTGCTCAGATTTCACTGAAAGAAAGTTAGAGAGGTGGAAAAAGCAGTTGAGGTCTGACCAGCACTTTCTAGGTTGAGAACAGCCTATTCTACCCTTCAGTACTTCCATTTATAATCCTGTAGCTTTTTACTCTAAACATTCCCTCTGCCTTTAATGTTTACCTCCTACATGTTCTAATTAATAGAGTTCAGGGTGGGTGTATTAATATCTGTAACAGCTCTCCAAAGCAGAGAGGCAACTGGAAAGAAAGTGACCACAGAGGAAAGAAACAGGGAAGAAGGACTGCCGAACTGCTCTAAGGAAAATAAAACCAAGTCAACCCCCCACCTCTCTCCCCACCACATTCAATCTGTTCGGGCACTCAAAAACCAAACCAAAAACCAAAAAACCAACAAAAAACCCAAAGGATTTTTCACAGAGACAAATCTACCTTGTCACTTTCATTAAAACGGAGTTCTGACACTAAATGAAGGTATGTTAAATGCAATGAAAATGAGTCATGAGAGGATAGGCGTTTGGGAGATCTATGTGTGAATGAAAGATTGAGTGTCATGTGCTGCGTTCAGATAAGGAGCCTCATGCATAATGCATCTGTTATTCTTCCATAAAAGCAGATGAAAACTGCTTAAAATACTGCAAAGCTTTCTTGTTACATAAGAGGCAGGTAAACTGTCTCAGGTTATAACTAACAAGGATTTCTGAAAGACAGAAATCCAGTTGAATCCGCACATTGCGTTGAAGAGTCAATTCCTAAATATCATCACATGAAAGATGAAAGGAAACCAGACCACCTCATCCAGCCGACATCTACAGATTATTCTGAAAGTAATCTAAAGAAGCATAATTATCAGATGAGTCCTCAAACTGTGATCATCCGATTTATAGACTAATGGCACAGCTCTTTCCACAGGGAAAAAGCACGGCATCACAGAAACAAAAATTGCTGGTTTTAGACATGCAAGACTACGCTACCCATACATACAGGTTGCCATTGATATGTTGCAAAGCATTGCTCATTAGATCTTGCTGCAGTAGGGAATCCTTTGAAAAACAGGCAAGAATACATGAGCAATAAGGTGAACTACTCCTACAAGGGATCAATAACAGCACCATATATCTACTTGCACAGGAATCACCAAACAATGCAAATAAAAGTGGCGTTGCTTTCAACGATTTTGTGTCTCGAATGCGTTACAGATATTTAACCACCCAAATGTGTTGTGCTATATAAACTAAACTAACTAAAAATAGAAAATAAGCTTCAAAGAGTTCCCCAAAATCTCCAGAAAAGTAACTTCAACCAAATAATTATCCAGTGAAAACAATGAAATACTGAGTTGGTTAATTCAGTACAATGAATGAGGATTAATAAGATTATGTATTTTCAGTTGAAGTTCAGTATTTACTTCTCTGACAACAGAAAAACATATTTATATTACCAGAAGAAGTAAAGAAATTATCTTTTGGTCAAACTTGCAGCAAAACACCAGTAGCCAAATATTCTCGAGAATGTTCAGTTGTTGCAATAAAGAAAAAAATTGGCTTTTGAGGGAATAAATAAGTAAAACCCAACCAAAAAAAAAAAAAAAAAACCAACAACAAAAAAAAGCACCAAAAAGAACAAACCAATCCAACACCAAAACAAACAAAAAACCCAAATCAAACCCCCAAAAAACAAAAGAAATGGGGCAGGAGTACTTACTATTCACCAACACAGAGAAGAACAAAGAGCTACCCTGAATATTAAAAGCACATTAATGTATCTGATGACAATCAACAGATTTCCTTTAATGGAAGACCTCCAGGGAATTGCAAACAGCAGAAGTTGAAGATGAGTTTATTTCATCAGCCAACAGGAAGCCTACATAAACCATAAAACAGCCTTCATACTATTGAGAGCTAAGTATGACTAATGATAGCAATGAAAGATTTCCTCTGTGTCCTTTTTGCTGTTCTGATTGTGAAATTTGTTTCCTCCTTTGTAGTAAACAATCTGATCTGGCAATAGATGGATGTCCCTAAATGTCACTGCTGTAGGTATTTTTCATAAGTGTCTCTTAAAACTAAGATGGGTGTCATAAACTGTCCTTAAGTATTAAGCTCACATACCTGCTCAAAACTTGCATATGCGATTCTAACCACTCAATATCTAACTTTCTATTCTTGTCAAGTGTTGGGTTTTTTTAAAGGTACATGCCTTTATTTCACACTGTAGAACATATCCTTCATTTTAACCCAGTTCATCAGGAGTTAAAAGATGAAGGGCACATTGCATAGGATATTAATTACACATGCTAAGTCCCCAACATGCTAAGCAGCTGCATAAACTCCAGCACCACATGCTTCACACCTGGTAAGAGCCTTGCTGCCCACTTTCAAGAGCACTTCAACATGTTTTCCTGGAGTGACTCTGTCACATGGCATGGACAAGCAGTAGGAGAATCTAAATAAAAGAATCTACTGCCATCAAGATCATTTAAACACACAAAGGGAAAAAAAAAAAAAAAGGGGAAAAAGAAAAAAAGGAAAAAAAGGAAAAAGAGAAGGGAGATACCGCTTGCTTTGTCTCTGCTGGATCTCTCTTGAAAAATCCCATCCCACAAGATTTGTGTCCTTCTGCTGTGGATTGTTCCACACAGCATCCCCCCAGCCTCTTGCTGTTTCTAAAAATGTACACATATTTGTTTTAACAGCTTAGGAATAGACAGCCATCCTTTTGTTTCTCATTTTCAAGTGCCAATAAAGGCTTTCCACAGCAGGGAACTGTAGCTGGGTTTTTTTTCTCCTATTTTTAGACAAAAAACTTTGAAAATACACCTTTTGCACAAAAAGGCTTTTGGCTCTGAAGCCACAGAATTGGGCATCAGGTCATCAAATGGCATAAAATAAACTTCATTGCAAATGTGCCAGCTCACAGACTAAGGAACCTGCCAGAAAACTATTCCATAATTCTTTTGGAAGGATTACCTGAAACCAAAGATTCCTGGCAACTGAATTTGCAGAAGGGAAAAAAACAGGGGCTCTAATCTTCCACTCTAAATTGTTAGGTAAATGAAATTCACATTTTCCTGGGAAGGAAATAAAAAACCCTCTAGTACTGCAAGTAGAATATCTTCAGGATATATTCTTGAAACATCTCCAGCAATGTAATTTCAGGTGGTCAGAGCCACTGAAGTAGAAGGCTCACAATAAGTGCAATTGTTCCTACCTTAGGTTTAAAGAGTTGAAATAGTCAATATCTGTCAAAACAACCCAAGCCTCTTTTCTCACTCTTTTCTGTATGAGGGAGCATGACATGTCACTTTGTGAAGAGAAGAAAACACTACAAAAATCAACAACAACAACGTAACATATAGCTTCTGATGCTGAAAAAAAACCTTTGATGAAAACTTATTTTTGATATTCCTCTAAATTTTAGAAAACTGTCAGGAAAATAATAATAAGGAAATGTTTAATCCAGCAAAGAAGGCAACATCACACATCCACCACTCTTATTGCTAAGACAGGTTATTCTTATGTGCAAGTATTATTAAAAATCTATTTTCCTGTAACAAATATGCAAATCCTTGGGGCCAAAACTAGCTAGAAATTTAAGCTGTAAGTCAAGAAGTCAACAGACATTAAAATCAAGCTCCGAAAATGTACTTTTTAAGGATAAAGAAATTATTCAGAAGAAAAAATAAAGTGTGAAGTAGAATTGCTTCCCCTCAACTCCTGACTTCGTGATAGTTCCCTTGTTTTAAGTTCACTTGGAAAATTCCTTCATTACCTTACCGAGTAATAATCTTGAACACCTGAAAGTAAAAGTAGCACAGTCAAAATACTCTAGAACTCTAAAAATCTGTAAACAAGAAGTATCTTTTATATTCCCCACTGTTTCCATTCATTTGTCAAATTTACTCCTGAGTTTCATGCCAAAACTTTTTACATTTTAATTCCAACATTTGTCACTAGTCCTTTGCTCAGAATACTAAGAAACAAACACTTGTCATGAGCTAGCCACATCATTACCCATGTAAGCCATCAAAAATGGCAATGAATATAAAAAACAGTATCAGAATATCCTTATTTTTCAGCAATGAACACAAAACAAGACCAACCAAAGGAAACAGAAATAAAAATTGGCAACAGTTTAAAAAACTCCAATGTGATAACTCTGCCATAGTTACGAGAAAAATTATTTCTGCAGTCATCTGAAAATAAGGAAGACAGAAATAGTAACATAATAAGAAGAAATCAGATATGAAAACTGCAACAGTCACAGACACCACGTAACAAAACACATTGTTTTTTCTGACAATGGAATGGTTCAGACTCCAGGCCACTGACCAGGGGTAATGACACTTCCCAACTTCAAGGCTGGATTTCACACAGGTCACTGGCTCAACAGTACCTACGGGGGGCCATATAAGCCTGCATTGCTTCGGAAAGTATACAGACAGACTGGACAAGAGAAGTATAGGAGATTATCTCCTATTCTCAGCATCCTAAAGTAATACTACTCCCCTCAGGCTTGAAAAGGAGGAGTAATATTCTCCAATCTTGATCAATAAGTGCAGAAGCTTCCACCTGCACTTTGATCCAACAGCTGCAGGCACTAGCATAAGAAAATAAAAAAAAAGTAAAAACAAGGGCAAGGTGAAAGCACACTAGGCATTAGCACTAACCATTACCATCAGTCTGAAAATATCTCCAGTCAATTTTCTGTAGGCATCATGATAAAGTCTGTTTGACAGGCAGACACAAAGACGACAAATTCAGCAGTTATGGTAATGGAGGGTTCTGTGCCCAGTGACACGCTGACAACTGCAAGTGGGGTGGCATAAGTTCTGCAGCAAATCACAGAATCATAGAATAGTTAGGGTTGGAAAGGACCTTAAGATCATCTAGTTCCAGCCCCCCTGCCATGGGCAG
>JAOEHY010035247.1:0-14446 GCA_025447955.1 Psilopsiagon aurifrons | reverse complement strand
TGATTTGTGTTATACCTTAGTTATTGGACTGTTCTTATCTCAACCCGTGGGAGTTACATTCTTTTGATTCTTCTTCCTATTTCCCCCCCTCCCTTTTGGAGTGGGGTGAAAGAAGAAGGGGGAAGTGAGTGAACAAACTGCTTGATTTACAGCTTAAACCATGACAGCTCTAAAGAAATGAAGAAATTTAAACACTGCTAGGTGCTAGTGTCTGAAGATGAGCAATGTTCTCTCTGAACCCTTCAGGAAGAGATGGAGTTCCGCTCTCTCTTACACTGGGTTGGTGACTCAATTCATTGGACACTTTTTCTTTTGGGTATTAGCTAAGCTTGATACTAGTCAAACGGGGAAGGAAAGTTATCTCTATGTAATTTTTCTACTTCTTCCAGAAATTGGTAGAGATTTCGAAGCAAGGAAATGCTACCTTAAATTAAGAACAAGCGTGTCTTCTTCTCTTCCTCTAGTGCAGCCAGCATGCTACATAGCTTTTTATACACTATTCATTTCCTGAATTATAAAAGAAGTGCTTAGCTTACAGTGCAGTTTGCAAGTTCATAGAATTTAGAGTTGCCTGGAGCAAGAATTGGTGGTTTTGGACCTCAGCCCTTCAGGTTTTGTTAGCCATTCCACTAAATGGAATGTTAATGGTAGCATTGGTGGCCTTTCATTACTTAAACAAGGACCTATAAGAAAGATGGGGAGAGACTTCTTAGCAGGGCCTGTTGCAAGAGGATGAGGGTGATGGCTTTAAATTCTAAAGGGGAGATTCAGGCTGGATGTGAGGAAAAAGATTTTTTTATGATGGTGCTAAAACACTGGCACATGTTGCACAGAGGGTGTTGGATGCCCTGTCCCAGGAAACATTCAAGGCCAGCCGGGATGTGGCTCTGAGCAAGCTGACGTTGTTGAAGATGCCCTAACTCGTTGCAGGGGTTGGACTAGATGATTGTTGAAGATCCCTTCTAACCCAAATTATCCTATGATTCCTTGATTCTCTGATTCTCTGATTCTATGATTTTGAGTAGTCAGATGAATGCTTCATTTACTGTGGAAACCCCAAGCAGTTTGATTTTCTTTACTACATGAAAAAAAAAAAAAATCCAGCTAAAATCTCCCCAAAGCCTTTGACATAAACACTTTCAGAAACACAGAATATTTTCTTTGACAAAATATTAAATATTTCACTATTCTTTCCTTGATGCTTTTGTTTAGAACTGAATTTCAGAAGGATATCAGAAGGATTGGAAATATCAGAAGGATAGTGAGGAAATCAATGAATTTAAAACCAGTGAATGTATCAAGGATTTTAAGATAAGCTTGCAGATATTCTCTATAAATATGCCTAGTTAAGGTTAAAGAAATTTAGAACTTCTCCCCAAAAAACACAGACTAAAATACAAAACATGTATAGCAAGACAGGGTCTAATTCACACCAGCAAAGCTGTACAAAAAATTTCTATATCAAATATTTAAACTAGAGTAAATTTTGCTGGTGAAATTTTGCAATGCAAGAGTTTTCCATTATAAGGGCTAATGCAACAAAAGTTAAACATTTTCTCAGAGCATTGCTTTCATAAAAATCTGGTGAAACGTTACTAAAAAACATCTAAAGAATTAAGTTTAAAGAAAGGGTAGGAATGTCTCCATGTCTCTCTTTCACTGCTTATTCACTTGCAAATTTTGCTGAGCTGTGGAATGAGAGATTAAGTGCCATTCTCCTGGACCAAACAGTTCTTTATTTTAGATGGTTTTGTGGAAACGTAACAACATGCTGTTTTTTTCACTGAATTCCGAATTTAGCAAGACCTACAGAAGGGGTGATATGCTTCTGTTTATCAGACTGTGTTTGGGCATATTCTAATTAATGCCAGAAGGAATCAAGAATGCAGCATGCTGTGCTGCAGGAACAGTGTTATTTGCTGAAAGCCAGGATGCAGCGGAGTGCAGAGGCTGCATTTACTTTTCCCATCTATCTATTTTTAATTTTTCACACCTTCTTCTAAGATTCTCCTTCACCTACAGTCAATAAAAATTCTGGATTATCTCAGCTGATCTTATGTGCGTTTCCTTTGTAATGCTATACTATTACAGACTCTTTGCGGTACAGTCTAGCCTAAACCAACAGAACATGTCAAATAACTTACCAAGTTTTCCCTATTTGATTAAAAGGTTTTTTCCTTCAGCCCTGTGAATTCAAAGGATAATTATTCTTAAATTATCCATTAATCCCTCAAGGACAGTGTTCTGTCACCTTCCTGTTTCATTGGCATATGTTTAATACCAACAGTCAAATCTGGAATCCCTAACAGTTGCTCTGCAAAGTGAGACTAAATCCATTTAATCTCTTTCATCAGTTCTGGTGTCCTCAAGTTTCCTCTCAGGAAGAAAGAAGAGAATTAGAAAAGAAAATGATCTTCAGGTTTAGTTCCCATATAATCAGTTTCTGCTATGACATGGGGTGGGGCTTTTCAGTCCTCTGAAAGTGTCATTAATCTGTGTGAAAATATAAAACTTGAAAAACCTCCTCATACAAGTATTCCTTACTCACATAGTCAAGGCTCTCAGTAGAAAGACATTTTCTACATTTTTCTACTGTTTATGAAGGTTTTCAAACTGAAGTCCCAGAACACTGCAGCAAAATACTCAGATGATTGGACATCTAATGATCTGATCGTGCTAGTGGAAATATTAATGAGCTTACATCTTTGCTTAGACTTTCTCGAAATCTTTCATCGACTGGGTGCTAAGTTTTCCCTTTACATTATAGTTCCTTCTCCTTGTACCATTGACCAGCAAAAACTCAGTTTTTCTTAATGACATTGATTTACTTTTTCAGATATTTAAAAAGTCTCAAAAAAGTAAGCTTAAAAAACCAAAATTAAAACTTATGAGGGAAGTTTCATAAATATATAAAAAATTTTGCTTTTATAACTACTGTGAATTGTTGATTTACCAATGCTTTTCAGGGCATAATGGAGCTACAACGCAAAACTCCATTTTTAAACATGAATAAATCAGTTGTAAACGGAAGCTCATAAAGATTGTGGTGTGTTTGTTACGTTCATTTGGTTGCTTGTTTTGATGGAAACAACACTGACTCTTTGACATAAATTTTACTGAAGGATTTTCTATTTTTTAGCACAGTGGTTTATTGATTTAGTAGTTTTGATCCAATGGCATGTAATTTGATTAAATCCCTTTGTTTCTGAGTACTTGTAACTCTGCTAGTAAAAAGTGTATACTTCAGGTGACAAGATTCATTCCTTGAACTTTTTAAAGGATGTTGAAATCTCTAACTTGCAAAGAAGTCATTGAAGTAGCTGTAATATATTTGCATTGTAGTTCAAGCACCATTCTATCAATGAGCTCCAGTTTGATGCAAAATAGAAGAATCTAATCAACCTGTTTAGTTCCTCTGTTCACACTTAATGACAAGCTTTGATAACTGTAATTAAGAATTACCCTTAATCATATAGACCCAGCCCAGGTGTAGAAGTCAGGTGACATAGATGCCTATGGACATTAACATTTTCAGCAACTTTCTTGGAAATTCAGAGTTCTGTTTCAGCATGACCAGAAGTGGCTCAGAGTTGAAAGTGTGAGCAATCACACTTGCTTTATGTCTAAGTCCTGCCACAGAATCAGGGAAAAGACATTCTTCCTCTAACTTTTCTTGAAATAAAAACCCAAATGAAACCGGAACACCTCCCTGCCCACAAACCCCATAGTATCCCATTTTTAACAGTGTACAGATCAGAATATATCAGCGGCCTATTTTCAGTTTTGAACCGATATCACCCAACTTGCAAAGTATATTTGTGTTCATCAACAAAGAGAGAGTGCAGATATCTGTAAGAGAGAAGCAGTATCAGTCTTTATGTATTATAGGATTCACTGAACCTAAGAGGACGAATATAATTCTGTAACCTTATAGTTCAAGTAGTGTTTATAGCTTAATATAGTTCTTTCTTTAACTAAAGTCTCTATATTTTATGCTAAAGTCACTATATTTTATGCTTAGTCACTGGCTAAGGAAATACTGATGAAATGTTGACCTCCTACATGGTATAGGAGTTAACCTCTTGAGGAGCAGGTTCAAACTCCTCAGTGAAGAAGAATTAGTTTGGGATTTGTACTTCATAAGCGCTTGCTGTAAATAATGAGACAAAGCATGAAAGACAGTTTAGAATAAATGCATTAACTCTTTCACAGCTAGCCCCAGGAAAAGAGCCTAGATAGTGTTTTGCACAGGATAATAAAGGATAGTTAGTGCTATATAATGCAGCTCCCAGACTGGTTCTGGATTTGAGACACATTCTTCTACAACAAAAGGCTTATTGGTTCTCTAGTCTGTCTCCTGCTTGCCCTGGTTTACGATGAGTAAATCTCCCCATGCTTTTTAGGGAATCCATCTCCCCCAGAATCCACAAGTTTAGCTTTTACTATAGAGTCAGCACTGAAAATCTGAGATTATTGATGTATTTTTCATTCTATTTATTCACCTCTTAAAAAAATGTCTCCTTAGAGCGCCCCAAGCTACTAAAACTCAGAGGTTGCTGTAAACACCACAGCATCAGATTTACAAGCAATTTGTGATATGCTTAGACATGCAAAGTAGCGGTTATATTTCAGCAGGATTATTTGACATAGTGATTTATTCATGCTTTATTGATTTTTTATTAAGGAAGCTCTTTAAAGACTCCATTGCATCTTTGGGCGCAGTTCTAACCAGTTATACTGACTCAAAAGTCACCTTAGAAAGTACAGGCTTCCTCTTCTGCTTCTGAAAGAGTAAAAGTTTAAAACATCACAAATGCATGCTCCTAATGCTGTCCCACTTTTTATCAGTGGAAGAGCAGGGAAGTTGCTCTTCTTCCACCTAAGGAGCTACACTGTCAAATTACACCAAACATTTCTTTGAATAAGGAAGAAGATTCTTGTGTTTGAGCCTTAATGGCTACGTCTACAATATTTAATGCCTTCAACTGAGGTAAAGTGATGCAGTTTATATCCCACATCTTTACAAGCTCTGTAAACTTAGCAGTAGTATAGCCCTATATGCCTTATACATGACAACCTTGAACCTTCTTAGATTTCTTTCTGAACTCCCTGTGGCCCTCGTGTATAAATAGTATTTTGGGCTTTTTTGTTTTCATTGCAATGTCTGAAATTATAAGACAACTGAGCTGCAGTCCACCAGAACATTGTTTTTCTCACATAGGACTGAGTTTATGTGTTGAATGACAGTGTGGAACTTCGTGGTATCAGTTTGTAGCCAAATCCTATTGGTAGAGTGTAGGAAATCAGACCTGATGCTATCTTAGCCATACTGACCACTGCAAACTGTCCTTAAACAAACTAACCATCCCTGAGTTACAGCAAAGCTTCTCCTTAGTATTCAGCTAGTTTACCAAACTGCAACTTTTCATGGAAAAATGAATATCTTTGTAGTGTTGATGACTGGGAAAGTGGGACACAGGAGTCAAGCATGGAGTTAACTCAGTTGATAATGTGGATGTGCAGAATGACTGTCATTCATGTGGCTCTCACACAGCAAAGCTGAAGGCTCTTCCAATATAATTTCAAATGATGAATGAGTTTGAGAATTTTGCCATCTGCTTGCTGACACAGGGAAAAAAATGTGTAATTCACTGAATTCATTATTCCTTCAGGTCTGATAACAGCAACAGATTATTTGGAGGGTTTAAACAGCAAAGAGGAAGAAATCACATTCCCAAGGAAATGGTTTTGTATGGTGGGATAAAATAAACAGAGTAGAAATGCTATATTTAGGGCAGTGGGACCTGTCCTGACAAGCATGATCCATTGAAATAAGCAAAAAATTAGAATATGAAAACAAAATTTTTTTTTATAGAAGATAGTTGGTAGTTTTCTGCATATTCTATATCTGAAAGGTAGCCTAGTTAAGAAGATATTAAGGTTACAGAAGAGAAAGAAGGGTCAGGTAGACTGGTATCAAAATAATTTGCTTTGAACCCATGGAAGTCCCAAATAAGAGGAAAAATAAACTTTGATTTGACAATAAAGAAGAACAAGTATCCACAAAGTGATTTCATAGACCTTTGGTAGATGACCATCTCTCCTTTGGGTAATAAAGCTTTACAAATACGACCAAGGGTAAAGCACATTACTTATGCATGTGAGGCAATGGTATTCTGACATTATGTCACTAGAGCACATCAGTCAGATCTGAAGGCAAAGACACATTCGTTAAGTGCTAATGACATAAATTCTGCCAAAGCCGGACGCAGAATTATAAAAACTAATTCATGTTCTTTGGACTTTTTTACAAAAGTATAAGGAGCAATTGTTTGGAACCTCTGTCAGTTAACATTTGAAAAATGCCAACAGATGGCTCTCCCTGCATCCATGCAGCTGACGATTCCGAAATAAGTAGCGCTAAGAGATTTCTTGGTGAAGCTAAGAGGCAGGAAAGGCAGCTGTCACTGAATGTCTTAATTACAGCATTTACAGAGTTCTAATTAATGTAATGGTGTTTCTATAGCTATATTAATGTAACTTCCATTACTATGTTATTGGTTATACTTTGTGAATTAAATTTGGAATTTGGCACATATATGAAGTTTGTGGAAGCAAAAGTTTGATCTAACTCTTCAGCATTTACATAGGGAGAATGCACTAAAAATACGACTTGTAACTTGAAAATATTAAATTAAGCTTTTAGATTTAAAGATGATGCCTCTTTACATTGGAAAGTGTTGGTGAACATTTGATGCCATTGGTGCATAAGTACTTTTGAGCAGCATTTTATAGTGGTGCTGAGACCTTTCGAACTGTTTAAAACATCAGAATTTTTAGAGATCAGCAGTAATGTAACTGTATATTCTTCTAGAACATCAATGTTCTGTGGTATTTCAGATGGTAAATTTGATCAGTGAAGAAGTTTTAAAAATGGTCTTTTTTTAAAAAGCTAAAGAAAAGAAATTCTGATTATAAGTTGAAGGGAGAGATGGATCATATCTGTGCAGTTTCAGTAAATATCGAACAAAAAAAAATGAAGGAAAAGTTTCAGAATCACATTGTTGGAACTTTTGTTTCAACATTATTCACCATTTTTTCTTTCCCCAAAAGTATTTTATTCTGGCACCTGATTAGGTCTTGAAATAATGGTTTCCTTTCCTCTGACTTTTCTAAAGTCATGTAACAATGTCAGAATAAGGCATAGGAGGCTGCTGCTAATGAAACAGTCTTCAATTCAAAGAATGATCCCTTTCAATTGATCTGATTTAATAAAGCGCTAGTTTTATCTTTATTCCTTTATTTCCCAAATGCCACTGGTGTTTGTTCTGACAAGTTGGGTAAATATCACTGTGCTCTGTTTCCAAAGGCTGTCACTAAAATAAGGAAGGCCATGGTTGTATACTTCTGCTTGGTAAATCTGTGTTTGATTACATGGGGCTGCATTCTTCCAACTTTCTCTTGATAACTATAAGAACCCTCCCTAGTACTGACCATTTCTGGTTGAAAAAGAGTAAGAAGTCAACATGGATGTCATTTCTTCTGCCGTTTAATAAGGTGAAAGCAGTTGCTGTAAATAGAGAAATAAAATACAAAGTGATGATACAAAACTTTTCCTTACCTCGTTTCAGCCTATTCTGCATTCAGTTTTATATGGCCACATTATTTGGCTGGACGAAGAAGTAACTAGATTGTAAACTAGTGAACACCAAAATAAATGCTTTTTCTTTGCCTTTTAAGATATGCAGACTTGAAGTACTGCATTACTCTACACACGTTACTACTGGCTATGGTGCTTGCTGCTGTGAATAATCACATAGAAAACCATTTCCAGATGAAGTACTAGGTGAAGGACACTTTGCCAAAATAGCTGCAGACCATGGTGACTGAGGCAAGATGTGGAAGTATGAGAAAAACAGCACAATACAGGAGATTACTTGCCCTTTTCGGAAGGGAGTTTCATGGAGAGCTGATTGTTTGAACTGATTATTTTCCCATGTTGCTCGAAGCTTACCTAGGGTAAAGCATTTAAAACTTTTATTCTCTAGTGGAAAGGCAATATTAAAAAACCACCAGCCAACGAAACCCTGTAGGTTTCCCACTGTAAGACAATTGAAACGTAATGGAAATTCAATTGATTTTCAGTGGGGAAAGCTGCAGGGCACCAATTATCTGTGCTCTAGAATTGTTGCTTGAAGTGAAGCTACACATTGAGGAGCCAATCAAATATATTTCAATCCCTGCATGCAATATGTTCCTGACAACAGATCAAATTTTTCAGCTTCTGATTAAATGGACGTATCAGGACAATCTTTGATTGGTTTTAAAAGGATATTGAAATGTTTCTGGAAACATTAATGCCACCTACTCAGTGCAAAACTTATATAAATCTCACTTTAGGTGGCGATGAATTGTATTACCTTTGCATATAGACATTCCAGCTCATGATCAGTATTCTATATCAGATTAATGTGAAGGAGATATATTAATTAAAGTAGTTTAAAAGATTTAAAGCTGACTTTATCTTTTACTCCTGGTTCCAAATCCAAAGAAATTTAGTAGCTGTTGGGAATATTTATTGGCTGCGCACAGAAGAACTATTTTTTGGACTTGATGGAAGAGTTTTATAGCTGCTAATGGACAGCTAGCAGGGAGTGACTGTCTCAGATTAAGTAGCAAAGGCAAATCAAGACCTCTTGGAAGTAATTTAAACTATTCTAAGCAGCAAGAGTGAGCAATATAGCATGGATTTAGCTACTGAGATAAACAGGTGAAAGTGGTTGGAAATACTGGGGTAGAAGTTTGTGTGTTTTCTGAGGGTTGTTTTTTTTTTCTCTTTAGTATTTTCACCAATTTTGTTATGACTTGGTTAACAGAAAAGAGGACATAGTTATTAAGTGTGTAATACAAGAAAAATAGCAAATTTTTAGGCAGAAATTTTTAGGAGAGCAGAAGAAAGAAGAGGACAAGGTTAGGCAGTGGTTTTAGAGAAAAATATCTTCTACAGTGCATCTCAATTTGAAACAAGTGATGATGACAAGCACTGTATTAAGTAAGGGTATTGCAATAGACACATGGATTATCCTGCTCTACTTGGTGCCAGTAAGCCCTTTACTTGAAGCTTGAGGCATTCCAACATCAAAAAAGGTGTGTGCAAAAGTAGAGAACATAATCAGACATCTTGAAAAATGAGGAAATATGGAAGGACATGGAAATTAGCTTAGGAAAAGAGAGACTGAAGGAAGATATGACAATCATTTTCAGATAAGCTGCAAAATAGAAATTAGTAAATTGTTCTCTGAGTTCCAAAACATTTCCAGTTCCTTCAACTTTCTTTTTGAGATTTCCATGTTAATAACTGTATTCCTTATTTTGTCATCTAAGACAAGAGTAGGCTTAACATTCAGCAAGAGAGATTTAGATTGGGCATTAAGAAAATATTTCTGGTAGACTAGCTAAGGAATGCCAATAGAAGTAGCAAAATCTGCATAATTTAAAGAATGATTTAGCCGAACATCTGCTAAGAATAACATGATAGCTTTTCTTGCTGTGAGCTTGGGTGGAGGAGCACTAGATAACCCATTTTCCTTAAGGCAGCTTTACATTAAATTTACAGTCAAATGTGTTGAAATTATAGTAGCTGTTGTTCGTGTCTTCCTTATCCTTCAGATGAAAGAGAATGCTTGCTAGCTATGTGAGACTAACCAACAAAGTGAGTGTCATGAAATAGGAACTTAAGTGCTCTTAGTAACTTGTTCTGTTGTTTCATTTTGGGGTGAGTTTCACCCCACTGGAGAATGTTTTCAGAGTGCCGATTGATGAAAGAAATTGCAGAGTGCTGTGCACATTTATTATAGGCAAAGTTATGTTGTGTATACCATTAACTTTGCCATATATTCCTCTTTGTTTCACTGGAGTACTTACAAAGTGGTACACTCTTCAAGGTGAGAAGAAAGGTCAAGGATCCTGGTGAGAAAAACTGCAAGTCAATTGGGAGGCGCAAATAAATAATTTCATCATTGGAGAAATTAACAAAAAGGAAAGTATCAGTTTTATGTGTTGCTCTGAATTTATAAAATTTATGATATTACGTAAATTGAATAATCCATAGACAGATATTCTTTCTGAAGTAGTCATTTTATGTTTCTTATTCCTAAATCAGACTTCTCTCTGTAGTATATGAGATGTAAGTACTTCACCCAGTATAAAGAAGTAGAGCCTTGCCAGTTTCACTTATTTTGCTAAGGGAGAACAGTACCATTTACATAAATCTGATTTTGTTCTTTGTCTTCTATTAGAACTACTATCAATAGATGGTGACATACCAATTTCCCTGCTTTAAGCTGACTCTGCACTTTCACAAATGGCTGCACAGCATGTAATTGTGCAGAAATAATTCTCATGAACTGATTCCTTAGCTTGGCTTTTAACACTGGGAATTCTAATTTGTTGAATGGACACTCTTGCCCACCTGAAGGTGGAAAGAAACTACAGATGAAGAAAATCAAGAGGTTTTTTTTACAGAAGGGTCACTGCTATCATCCTGGTGTTTGATTTTGAGAGCTTCTGATTTCATTCAAACAAATGCCTCAGATGTGTCATTCAGCTCTATAGTCAGACTCCTACCTGTTAATACAATTAGCAGATCCTTAAGAGCAATCCAGCTCCTGCAGAGTAGTCTAAACACAGGTAGTTACACTGTTGGTACTCTGGGACTTCTTACTTGGTCTCCAGCTGCTGCATCAGAAAGTGTATGGGTCTTCCAGAAGTCCTATTCCTATCTTTGCCAACCAGTTGAAGCATCTTAGATCCCTAAGGTATCTAGGCTGACTATAGTGATCTAGGTTATCTAAGGTGCCTATAGATAAGTAAACAAGGCCTGTCATCTCTCCAGATTCCAGGACTGTACTGATATCTCTATTGGTAGTGAGAATTTAGGGATGTCTTACGCATCCCAGCAGCTATGTTTGAATCTCTTAAAAAACAGCTGAACTTGGCTCTTCATCTCTGTCCAACCTGACCATATTGATGAATGCACGTTCTTTCTTTCTTCGAGGGAATGTTCAAAGGTGGTTTTTTAGTTAGTGTAGTAAGTACGTTGAAATCCTGGAAACATATTTAACAGTAGGCAGCCAATTGCAAAATAATACATGAAAATCATAGGAAAAATCATATTAAAAAAACAGAAGTGTTCCACTAGGTTAAATTTAGAGGAATTTGCCACTAAAATTTAATTCTTCCATCCCAACTATTGCAAGTATTCCTTTTGGATCTCTCACGTTTTAGTTTTTTTAGAGAAAACATTTTCTCTGCCACAAACCACAAGCTTTTATTGCAAAACGCTTGAGAGCTTTAAACTACAGTCTTTCTTGTAATACCAGACTGCAGACTTGTCCTTGTTCAGATCCTTTCATATTAATACTTATCCTGTTGATCTGATTTGCTGTTTAAGTTTGAATTGATATCTCATTTCATCCATAATTCTATTTATTTTTCACCTTCACTGCATAAACTCTTCAAAATATGGTGTTTATGGTTTCTCTCATGCTTGGGGGAGGTGGCATTGCAGAACTAAGTATTTGCCTATGTAGAAGCTTCTCTAAAGGGATTTCTTTGAAAACGTATCTGCAAAATCACTGACTACTTTGTAGTTGTACCAGTGTCACTGGGAGGACATTACCTACTGTACCAGCACTGAGGTTCTCCTTCCTACATGTTCCCCTGTCTGCACTCATCTAGGTATTTTCAGTCTGTGTTCTTAAACATACAGGAGAAGAGAATTAGGGGCTGTAGCAACAGGACAAGAGGGAGCGGGTTTAAAATTAAAAAGGGGAACTTCAGGTTGGATATAATGAAGAAGCTCTTTACTGTGAGGGTGGCAAGGCACTGGAACAAGTTGCAAAAGATGTTATGAATGCTCCATCCCTGGCAGTATTCAAGGCCAGGTTGGACAGAGCCTTGGGTGACACAGTTTAGTGTGAGATGTCCTTGCCCATGGCAGGAGGTTGGAACTGGATGATCTTAAAGTCCTTTCCAGCCCTAACTATTCTGTTATTCTATGCTTCTATGATTCACAAAAGGGTCATAATACCAAACATTAGTTTCAAAGTCCTAATCCAAATATCTATGGAACCAAATATGAACTTTGTTCTGGGTTTATCTGTGGTTTTGTTATTTTGTCAGATGTTTCTTCTGGCTTGATTCCTAGGGAAATGTTAGCTGCAGCTCAGATGATTAAAAAACAGACCTCAAGGACTGCTCTGAACTTGTCAAGAACTGTGCTAAATGGAAGGAGTGTTAATCGTTTATCATTACACTCTTTGAGCACAAGATAAAAGTTTCTGCTAAAATAAATCTGGTCAAAGCTGTGATTCCATTTGATCCAGAAAAGTACAACCTAGCAGTTTTAGCCTAAGGATATATCCCAGAAGAGATTTTGAGATATCCTTCAAAATAGAGTACGCAGCTAATGAATTGTTCATGGGTTCATCTCATAGCAAAACCATGCTGATCATCCCGTCCTTTCTCTTCAGAAAGGTAAGTTTCTTCAACCAGATGACAGGGTTGGATTCTCCCCCCACTCCTGCCTTGAATACTCTCCTCCCTGCAGAGAGAGAGGCACGCCTTTAGCAGGAATTTGAGCTTTGCAATGAAATTCATACTGCTGGATAAGCAGAATTTTAGCGACCTGTCATTGTCAATGCATAATTTTGACACTCTAAGAACTGTCTTCAATCTATAACTGGTGAAAATATTTCTGAAATGGAAAATAAGCAGAAAATCATTAAAGCTTTTAGAGAGGCAATTAATTCCTTGCAGAAATTGCTTTTAACATTTAAGCAACTAAATAAACAATTTTAATGGTGCGAAGTGCTAAAGCAGATGTTCATCAAGGAAGAAATAAACACCACTGCAACTGCCAACTGTACCATGATTACTGTTCCTTCTTCAGTCTCTTTATCAAAGGTTTACACAAAAATTGCTGTAACAGTAAAGACTGAACTTCCGTATACTTGTGTTATTACATCTTCATTGTATTTAGGTTAAAATTAAAGTATAAGATCCTTTCACTGTTATTCTGTGATAAGATGAAAAAAAATGTAAATAATGATGGTAAATAATGAGATTTTGATATTTATTTGCCTTTTTAGCCTTTTTTTTTTTTTAACTCCTTTTTTTTTCAACTCCTTTTTTTTTCTGTTGGCTTCCTCAATTCTTACCAGCTGTGAATTCCAGATAGAATCATAGAATCATAGAATAGTTAGGATTGGAAAGGACCTTAAGTTCACCTAGTTCCAATCCCCCCGTCATGGGCAGGGACACCTCCCACTAAATCCAGTAGGCTTAATTAGAGAAAGAAGTCAAAGCAGTGGTTGTCAAATGTTTTCACATTAGCTGCATAGGTGACTGTGACAATTTCAGAGCACCTGAAGTTTTCCTGAACACATGCTTAAGCATTAAAATTAAATTTTTGTGTTGTAGCTACACATGAAATCAGTGAGGATACTGAAAACAACGTATTTTAAAATCATAAAGAAGTAATCATGAATAATTGCAGGGATGCTCCACTCTGAAGAAATACACATCTGAGGAGAAGGTCACCTTCCTCTACAGTCATAAGACTTCCTGAAATGCTCATTCTCTACTTACTGCATCCCCTCTGATTTTTGATCGATGATGAGGGCTTTTTCCTCAAAGGTTAATATTCAGACTGTTTCTAGGGTCTTTGTTATCTGCATATCTGAAGCTGGTACTGCACAACATCTGATGCTGCCCTCTTATAGCTCTTCATGATCCATGTATGTACTTCTGAGATGCATCTTACACTACATCCTGAGCAGTCCTACAGCAAAAAAGGGATTAGTTAAGTTCTGAATCCTTTCAGAAGCAGTTTGTTTCTCCTTGTACATCTGTGTGTCAATTTTAATTAAAATATCAGGCTTTGCTTTGTCAAATATGTTTAGTGCAGACCTGTTGGCATTTTTAAGGTATATTGACTAAAATATTTCGTAACTCCTTTCAAAAATGAAAAAGAGGTTATATGGGATCATGCTGTAACGTGACTGGACACAGGACCTGAACAGGTATGTGGATGCCACCTGCACTGCTGGTAAAGCCTGTCAAATAATATCAGATTTATTTTATTTAGCTTTAGGTAATTAGTTTTAAGTATATTTTAGCTCTAAGTGTATAGAATCTTCTGATTTCTATGTTAATGTCCTGAGTTCAGCAGCAGCAGTCATTTTTCTCCTTCTTAGTAGCTGGTGAAGTGCTGTGGTTTTGACTTTCAGCCTGTGAACAGTACTGACAGCACCGATGTTTTCAGTTGCTGCTCAGTAATGTTTACTCTGATCAAGGACTTTCTGAGTCTCATTGTCGTGGTTTAAGCCATAAATCAGCCACGCAGTTTGTTCACTCACTTCCCCCTTTTTCTTCCCTCTGCTCC
>JAOEHY010035246.1:0-10017 GCA_025447955.1 Psilopsiagon aurifrons | reverse complement strand
TGTGCTCTTGCAGCCCAGAAAGCCAACCGTATCCTGGGCTGCATCAAAAGGAGTGTGACCAGCAGGTCGAGGGAGGTTGTCCCACCCCTGTACTCTGCTCTTGTGAGACCTCACTTGGAGTATTGTGTGCAGTTGTGGTGTCCTCAACATAAAAAGGAGTTGGAACTTTTGGAACAAGTCCAAAGGAGGGCCATAACGATGATCAGGGGACCAGGGCACCTCCCATATGAAGATAGGGTGAGAAAGCTGGGGCTGTTCAGCCTGGAGAGGAGAAGGCTGCGTGGAGACCTCATAGCAGCCATCCAATATCTGAAGGGGGCCTACAGGGATGCTGGGGAGGGACTCTTCATTAGGGACTGTAGTGATAGAACAAGGGGTCACGGGTTCAAACTTAAACAGGGGAAGTTTAGACTGGATATAAGGAAGAAGTTCTTTACTGTAATGGTGGTGAGGCACTGGAATGGGTTGCCCAGGGAAGTTGTGAATGCTCCATCACTTGGGGTGTTCAAGGCTGGGTTGGACAGAGCCTCGGGTTGCATGGTTTAGAGGGAGGTGTTCCTCACCATGTTAGGGGGGTTGGAACTAGATGATCTTCTGCTCCTTTCCAACCCTAACTATTCTATGATTCTATGATTCAGTCTGTCCAATATTCCTGTTCAGAAAAAGACTGGCTAACCTGTGTCATCAGGACATTTTTGATTGCTTCTTCTAGGATTTTTTTCAGATAACAAGCTAAACTTCATCATGCAAGATAAAGAGGAAATCGCTCTACATAGTTGGCTGGCATTATGCTTTATTCTGGAGGTGGAGATGATAGCTATCTTTCACTGTAATATCAGATGATAGGACCTGGGGGTGCTGTTTGACAGCTGGCTCAACATGAGCCAGAAATATGACCAGGCAGCTAAGGTGGCCAACAGCATCCTAGCCTGTATCAGAAATAGTGTGGCCAGAAGGACTAGGGAAGTAACAATCTGCCTGTACTCAACACTG
Source organism: Psilopsiagon aurifrons (assembly GCA_025447955.1). Taxonomy (NCBI): domain Eukaryota; kingdom Metazoa; phylum Chordata; class Aves; order Psittaciformes; family Psittacidae; genus Psilopsiagon; species Psilopsiagon aurifrons. Next base: position 9,024 of record JAOEHY010035246.1, on the reverse strand, counting down.
GTGAGGCCATACCTTGAATACTGTGTTCAGCTCTGGGCCCATTACTACGAGAATTACTGAGCTACTGGAAGGCATCCAGAGAAGGGTAATAAAAGCTGGTGAAGGTCCTAGATCACCAGTCTTATAAGGAATGGCTGAAGGAACAGGGATTGTTTAGTCTGGAGAACAGAAGGCTGAGGGGGGATCTTACACTTCCAGGGAGTGGGCATTTGCAACTTTTTTGGGCAACCATTTCCGGTGTCTCATCACCTTCATGGTGAAAGATATTTTCCTAATATCTACTCTAAATCCCCCCCTTTTCAGCTTAAAGTCATTCCCCCTTGTTCTGTCACTACAGGCTCTTGTAAAAATTCCCTCTCCAGATTCCTTGTAGGCCCCCCTTAGGTACTAGAAGGCTGCCATAATGTCTTCTCTGAGCCTTCTCTCCTTCTGGCTGAAAAAGCCCAACTCTCCCATCCTGTCTCCATAGCTGAAGTGCTTCAGCCTTCTGATCATCTTCATGGACCTCCTCTAGACTCACTCTAACAGGTCATGATCCTCTTGTGTTAGGGATCTTGATCTTGAATGCATTACTCCAGGTGAAGTCTCATGAGAGTGGGACAGAGGAGGAAAATCACTCTCTCCAACCTGCTGGCCATGTTCCTTTTGATGCAGCCCAGGATATGGTTGGCTTTCTGGTTTGCAAGTGCACACTGCCAGCTCATATTGAGCTTTTCACCAACCAGCAATCCCAAGTCCTTCTCCTTAGGCTGCTCTCAATACATTCTCTGCCCAGCCTGTATTTCTGCTTGTGATTGCCACAATATTGGATTTACGAATACTTGTGTTAAAGAACACCAACATCTTCAGGTTTTCCTCTGATTACAAATTAAGCTGGAGTTGCCTAAAGATTTGTCAGCAAGCAAGTCAGTATGTCTAGTGAAAAATTACGTTTTTCAACTTCAATATGTGGTATGGATCCTCCTCAATAAATAAAGCTACTATGACTTTCTGTGCTTGGTCTTGAGATACAAATGAGGCTTGATAAGCTCCTTGACTGGAATTCAAAGTGAGCATTTAGAACAAAAATTTGACTTTCTCGTAGCTAGCTGTGAGTCTTTGATATGGACTAAGAAGACAAGCTACTTAATCAACTATATTTAGTAAAGATAATGAAAACTCAATGACCTCACTCTGGTGAATAGGCTGCAGATCTGATAAAAAGTGGAGATTTTATTTTGTCCAACCTCCTGAAGTAGATATTTCTTTCAGTGATCAACTTATCTTGAAAAAATTGCTCTCCCCCTTTGTAGCGTTAGCTGAATGTATCAATTACCATTTAGAAATAGAACCAATAGCTGCATATCGCTGTTCTGCTTTCATTTAAGACCTCTATAGCTTATTCTTAGCCATCAGAGTATTATGAATGTGAGTGATGATAACATGGGACACTGCAAATGAGAGTAGCAGAGGAATGATTAGTCTTCCACCACTTCAGCTTTGCTAGAAAAAAGTTACTTCAAAAAAGGACTTCACTTTTTTCCTCTGCAACTTTGAAACGACTTCATCTTTTAACTTTATTTTGGGGGGAAAGAAAGGGAAGGAGTTTCTTGCATTATCCTTACATATTCTTAGATTTCTGGAATTTGGGAGTTTGTGTTACTTCACTTCCTGAGAATTCCCAGAAAATTTCAGTGACCTCTAGCATAAAGTCTCTCTTTTTGACCAGCTATTCCTTCCGAACTAAAACATAATTATAGATTAATTGCTTAAAAAGTTTAAGTTCCCTAATATGGATTTTTAGAATTTCGAGGGTTTATTTTTTAGAGAGAAAAAGATGTTTCTGATTCCTGACTGAAAGTCAAATGAGATGTGCCCCTACAGCAAAGAAGGTGAATGGTAACGTGGGCTGCATTAGCAAGAAGACTGCATGTAGGTTGAGGAAGGTGACCTTTACTCCTTATTCAGAACTGATGAGACCACAAATGGACTCCAGTTCTGGGCTCCTCAGTACAAGAGAAATGGACATACTAGAAAGAGTCTGACAAAGGGCCACAAAGATGCTAAAGGGACTGCAGCATCTCCCGCATGAGGAAAGTCTGAGACACCTGGGACCCTGCAGAAGAGAATGCTCTTGGGGAATCTCACCAATATGGCAGTATGTTATCACTGATATTCCAGCTCCATGTGTAGGAATAGAAGTTGCAAACACATTACAAAAGAATTGCAAAAACATAACTAAACTGTGTGTTTGAAACATACCAATGTCTTGAAAAGAAATCAATCAGATTTTGAAGTCAAATTCCATTCTGAAAAATCATGTCTCATTCCTTGCCTACTCTTTGGATGATGTAACTGGCTTCCATTGAGTCTGTGTCTGGTTGCAATTTTGGGTATTATTTGCTCCTTCAACCACTCTGCATACTTCATGAGTATGACTCTGGCTTTCACAGCCCTCTGGAACACTGCACACTCAGACTTTGGACCACTGAGCATCACTGACACACTGCTTTGTCAAGCACTGTGGCATGTAACAAACAGCTTTGACATCACACTGCAAAATCACTAGCCTAATAAGCACAAACGTGATTTGCAGAGAATTTTAAACTCTTTCAAATGAAAAACTCTCTATGAAGATGTAAACAGAATAATATTCAGTGAGGACAACATACTCTGAAAATCTTGGCCTGGTGACAAAGAAAAGCTTCTGGATATGGTCTTCCCTGGGGATATGAATATAGGCTCTGCTGCTGTTTCTGTACTACACTCCTTTACATAGCCAAGAGGTGTCCTACTTCTGACCAAGTAATTCTTTTTTAAGAACATAAGCCCACTCTTTTCTTAGCCATTTTTCTCTCTCTGGATTTATTTAGTATTCCCACAGCTTTGATTTGTTCGTTGTCCCATACTGTGCTCTTGTGAGCTGTTTTGTAAGGCACCAGTTTTGGTTTTGAGGACTTCAGAAAGTCGCGGCAGACAGTGGAGATAGGCACTTAAAGATCAGCATCACCTCACTTTACACCTTGGAAGATTTAGTCCTGCACTCCTATTAATGTTCAGCATTATGCAGTATTAAAATTTTGATCTTCCAGTGAACATCTGTAGCAAGGCTTGGTGATATTAAATAGTAAATGAAGAATTACTCTAAGGTCAACTTCTTCCCACTTATCTACTGTTCTAAGAAGTACCTGTAGCTTTGAACATTGTTGCTTAGTATCGGCCTTCTTTCTTAAATGACTACTGAATATTCAGGTATGATCAACACTGGGGCAAACTACAAAACAAAAAGAACAAGATAACTCTTTGGATTTTCTCTATTTAGTCTTGGTAAGAAAAAAACAAGGTCTTTCTTCCCCAAAATAGCACCTCTTTGAGGCTTATTTACAAAAGGATTTTCTTTTTTTCCTTTACCAGAAATAAATACTTAGAAATGATTGCATTATATAAAAATGCAAAATTTTACATGGTAAAACCTGTGATTCATTTAATTCTCAAGTTAAAGAGGAACATGAAGGTTTCTGTAAGCTGATGAGGTGAATGAATCATTAAGTAAAGAATGTGTCATTTGACCAATTTTAAAGTTATTGATGTAGTTACATAGAAAGTTCATCTATAGATTAAAACATCACAGCTTTTTTTTTAAGTGTTTTTAATGGACGCTTCAAAATCTGTTTGAAAAATGGTTTTACTCACAGTGACCTGAAACCTGACTAGCTTTACTGTAAAACTGAAAGTACTCTATAATAATACAATAAACCGGGGAGGGGGAGAGGGGAGAGAAACAGGTTTAGCATGTGTGACATTCAAGAGACTCTTTCTGTGTTTGTCTCAAAGCAACTCAAAAGACAGAAGGCACTGACAACAGAAGGCACTGACAACTCGTTACCGCTTGAACAAACGGCCAGGGGCAAAATAGCGATCGCGCTCCAGGAAGGAGGGAGATGGTTTCCTGTGTGTCTGCCCTGAGGCCGTGAAGATCAACTGCCCTGAGACAGCAGCACAGACACTGCGGTGCCTGTCAGGGCATAGCGTTAACTGGGCCTGGGGCTCACAAGATCCTTCTGGCACCTCCTGGAACTTGCCCGAACAGCTTAGGACATAATGCAGGCTTGGAAGTGGGCCTCACCAGTGGGAAGAGCCAAGAGACCCTGACCCAATAAAAAGGCAAACCCGTTCTTTAGCTGTGTGGTGTGTGATTGTCTACTTTGGGTTCTGGTGGTGCCGGGGGGTGGGGGTCACTGATCACAAGGACTACAACTGCAAGAATTTCCACTCCCTAACAAGACATTGCTGGACCCATGGGGTGGTGATCCTATTTCTCTGTTTTCTTTCCTTTTTTTCTTTCCTTTCTCCTTTTCTACTTCATGTCTTTTCACAAGAATAAGAACCTGCTAAGACTTTTGTTCCTCCTGACACAGTTTCAGAAAAGTTTACACAAAAAAAAAAAAATCAATTCTTGTTTTATTTTTTAGCCTCTGGGGGGGCCTGTCATTTTCCTGTGAACTGTGCAGAGTATTGTGAAAGGTCATTTCCCTCCACACTCACGGAGCAGGACGGGACAGGATGTGATGAGAAGGCTGTCACTGCAATCAGTTACATTAAAAAATAACTAAAACTCTAAGTCAATTATCTATGATAAAAAAAGCATTTTTAAAAATAAAGCTATCAAAACGTATTTGTAGTCTACTGAAATCTGTATCAAGACTTCCTTTGACTTGCCTTTATGCTGCATCAGGAATATTCTTCCACTGTTACATAAAGATCGGCTTTATTATTTCTTTTTACAAGGGCATGTAGTTACAGAACAAGGGGGAATGGTTTTAAGCTGAAAGAGGGCAGGTTTAGATTAAATATTAGGAAAAAATTCTTCACCATGATAGTGTTGAGGTACTGGGACAGGTTTCCAACCGAAGCTGTGAAAGCTCCATCCCTGCAAGTATACAACGCCAGGCTGATGGAGCTTTTGAACAACCTGGTTTAGTAGAAGGTGTTCCTGCCCATGTCAGGGGGACTAGAACTAGATGATCTCTAAGGTCTGTTCCAACCCAAACCATTCTATGATTCTCTGATTAGTTTTGCTTGCCATTTGGTGGTTCCTCCTAGAAACGGGTGAATATATTTGAAGTGTAATCAATCTATCAGTGAACTCAAACAAAATTTTTCTTCTTTAAGATTATGAACAGTGTCTCTGTTACATATTTCACATTAGTGACCTCTTATTTTTACATTACCAGAACATTTTTATTAAACAGCAGTTTGATATAGGCAAAATATTTGCTGGATAGAAACAAGACTTTGCTTACATTGGAACTGCGACATAGAGGAGCATTTCCCATTCTGCAAGTTCAGGTGCTCATCTTGACTTTCTAAATTTCATGATTGCTATAAGGTCACATGCAGTTTCTTATCTGTTTGTCTTATTAAAATGCATCAGAAGGAAAACTAGACCAAGGAAGGAGAGAGAAAATGTTTGCAGCAAGATACTTTTTGACATGGATGATCATGAGACTAGGACTATGGGTCACAGCACTGAGTGTACTTATCTAGCAGTTCAGATGTACCCCTACTAAAATTGCATTATCTGTTAAAAATGAAAATTAGGCTATTAATATTTTTGCATGAAGGTCTTTAATATCAGAGTGGTTTAATCTCACCATGTTGGTCAAATGTTTTTGTTGCCTGAAATGTAGACTTCAAAGAAGGTGTCAAAGAAAAAAGTAATCATATCCCAGGTAGGTAGTTTTTTGTCCATTAGGAAAGAAATGTACTGCAACATTCCAAATAAAAAAAATGCAATAAGAAATTATAGAGAATGACAGAAGTGACATAGCTACTTAATTTGCTTGTAATGTAAGAAATGCAGTTTCAAAGCAAGCTCTATCTGTTTGATTTGTCATCTGAATTGTTCCACAGTAGTGTATGCAGCTGTGTAGCAGCTTTGTCTCCTTATTAATTTGTTGATACTGACCTTTAATAGTATGTATTCAGAATGTTGAGAAGATATACAATGCAGAAATGATAAGCTAAAAAAGGCTTAAAGTGTATTAAGCCTCTCAAGTTTATACCTCAGATGCTGAATGTTCTACCATGAGTATAAAAGGGGAATTCTACCTCTCACCCTTCCTCTCCCCATCCCGCTCCACTTGTGATACCCTGCTTAGATTCATAGAAGATATTCAGAGATGCTAACCAGCCTAAACTCTCTAGAGTCCTTCATATTTTGTGAGGATCTACTATCAGTTAAGAGAAATAGCATGCAAAAGATAGGAATGTAGAAAAAACAAGTTAGGCTTCTACTGTAATTCCTTTTTAGTGTATTCTTTTAGCAGTGTCAATAAAGGAAACTGGTCTTCCTAGTCTATAGTAGTTTTCCTCTATCACGTACTCCTTGCTAATGATGGGAAGCAGCTAATGATTTAATATTTTTTTCATTAAGGCTGAAGAGAATTATGACATGAAATGAGGAGCATAACACAGAAGCCATCCTTTCTTAAAATTGAAACTTATCTAAAGTTTTCATTAACAAGAATTTACAATGGAAAAAAAAAATCATTTTCAATGTCATTAAAAACAAATTATAGCATTGCTTTTATTTACCTGTTTACTTAATAATCAGCTTCCTTCCTAAAACTAATTTTCTTCCAAAATAATTTTGGACTGATTAAAATTCATACCATAATTATGCCCATAAAAAATTCTGCATTGATCCTAATTATAGCAGTTTTCAGAAAATTCAGTCAGTGGAATATTATCTGGTATCTACAATAGCCATGTTCATTCTAATCACATTAGTACTGATGTTAGTGTGTACAAAACACAAGTTAGTGGTACTCATTTTAAGTAGTAGGTTTCAGATTGCATCCATGTAGATTTATGCCGCTTCTTCATTTTTCAGACTCCTTTATTTAGCTGTGATTGTCAATGGGAAAACACTCAGAGCAGACACCTTCTTCATTATCAAATTTAATTAATAGATCAGTTCCATTTGGTTTATTACACTAATTAGCAGGTGTTGTGTCACAGACTTTAAATCTTTCCTGTATGTGAATTTTTTCGGCATGTTGTCTGAAGACACAGTATTACATTTTTACTTGTATGTGCAACATTCAACCAACTAGCAGCTCAGTCCCAATTAACACTTATAAATGTAAAGTGCAAATATTTACAGTGATATTTTTTTTCGACAGAATAGTGGAATATATGCACACACATATCTGAGGAATGTGCACAGTAGTATCTATCAGTATTTAAATTCATGCCCTGTTCTTCATATTTACAAAATTAAAGAGCAGCAGTGTAAGGTAAGCTTTTCTAGTAAAAAACATTTAAGAATTCTGATTTGGGGTCCATAGTATTTTTATTTATCAAGTACTGATAAAAAAAAAAATAACATTTTTGACGATGTGTCTTGTCATCACAAGATTTTTTGATTTGCCTACATTCTTTTTTTTTATAATCACTCCTAGTCCTCACCATTAATCTTTAAGGGCTTTAAGAAATATTTTATGTGAATTCTAATAATATTATTTATAAAAACAGAGTATGACTGGTGATTTTGCTACATACTCATATTTATCATCATGCTGCTATTGTACCACTAGTACTCACTCTCAAATTATGTGAATTATCCTGGGAATTCTGTACCCTTTTTCATATAATTCTGTCACTAATTTAGCTGTTATTTTAGCTTTAGGAAGAAGTGAAAGCATTTAATCATTTTATTTCTCAAAAGCATTAGAATTACATTTGGATCTATTTTTTGTTTCTCTTGGGGTTTGTAGGTATTGTTCTTAGTCAAAGGCAATGAATTACCTGACAGCGAGTACACCTATGCTGTCATACCTCCTCCTCAAGATAAAAAACATCACAGGCTTACAGTGTGAATTTAACAAAAAAAAAAAAAAAAAAAGAGAGAAGCTGGCAGGCCCCCTTGACAGACTGGCTCTGGACATCACCTTTACATCAGTATTAATAAAAAATAAAACGTGAACACAGACAATGATTTTCAATGAACCTGAAAGCCTTTAGCTTATTGCATTTGTAGTTGAAAGACTTACATACTATTGAAAGACTTACATACTGACTTTTTATTCAACTTTTAATATGTTCCTACAGGATTGAGACACTTTTAGAGTCAGTGTAAATGGGAAGAGGAAGACAAGGGCAGCTGAACAAAATCATTACTGTCAGAAGGTGTTCTGCAACATTAAGAAGTTCAGTGCATAAAAGGGACTTGTCTGCTGAGCTGAAGACAGTAGTAAGAGCTTTGGATTTCTAACAGGGCTTTAGAACTGTACAAATAAGAGCAGATAACTTAGTTATAAATATGAACTTCAAAAGATGCCTTTCCATCCATTAGTGCCAAAAGAAAATCTGAAAAGACCAATTTCAGCAATTTTTGTGCATTAAACAAAATAATACAGGAAAGAGAGTGAGCTGGGACACAACCAGGGTTACTTTATATAGCTGGGTTTCTAAAGCACACTGCATTCAATCACTCTTTTGTAGGCTGCATTAGCTACCTCTTTTGAGTTAAGTAATATTACATACTTATAAAAATTAGGTTAAAAACTCTTTGTATGGGTTAGGAAGTCATCCACTCATAAAAGGTAAAAACGTTACAGCTAAGGTTCTGTCTGTGACCTTCATTTTGTCCTTTTGTATGCTTATTGTCTTTAATTAGATGTTATCTTACAATTTTTGCAGAAGCTGCCAGCACCTAAATAAGCCATATTTACTTGGCAAGCAAAAAATCAAAAATTCCCTTTCTTTTTCACTGATAAATGCACACTTTATTTGTCACACAATATTCAAAGCACATTCAGAATACAGGAGCAATTCCTTCTGGAATTTTTGCGTGTCCCCCTTTATATAATATACAGCATTACATTAAACACCAGTGAATGCATGTTGACGACATCCTTGTGAGATAAGTACGCACCATTCTCTCCACTGTACATATGAGGAACAACAGCACAGAGTTACTATCCTCTGCTTCAGAATTTGAGACATGATCTGATTTTCCATTCTACTCCCCCCCCCCCC
>JAOEHY010035245.1:22963-44735 GCA_025447955.1 Psilopsiagon aurifrons | reverse complement strand
CTATTTCAGAAATATTGGACTCTTTATTCACCAGAAGATATTACTAAAGCAAAGAAATCCTATTACAACATCAACCAGAACTCAAAAACTACAGAGAGAAAGGATCATTCAGGCTTCCAGAGAAAACACAAGGATGTTGCAGGAGAAAAGACAAGAAGATATTATACTTCAGTCTTCCTTCTATGTCAGTAGAAAGATTAACTACTGTTTCATATGTATGGAAGTTATTTGGTTTTGTTTGTGAGACATAAAACTGAAAATCCTGACCATTTTAACTGCTAAAATTTCCGTGTCATTGTGCCCAAAAGGCATGACATTGCTTTAGCATATTGGCAAACTGCTAGAATGCAGATCATATTCCATGCACCTGCAATTGCTTTTACACCTTCTTTTAGCTAGCTTTGCTGCTGTGTCACATTACTGTGTGATTTCATAGCACATGCTGAGATTTACATCCAATTATCCCTTGCTTTTCTCACACCTAGTGTTTTGAAGAAAAAAGCCATGAAATTCTGCACTCTTGGGTCTATAAGGAAGATGACATATAATGAAGTATAATGTCCATTCAGACACATATCTTTCCATAGCTGTGGAATTGTTGCTCTCTGTTCAAGTACAAAAGAGTTAACATTATTATTTCTGTTTGTAAGATCTCCAAGTCCAGAAACATCACTTCATGTGAAATCTGTTTCATCTTAGTAATATATACTTGAAAACTGCTAGGTAAAAATTAACGAGATCTGCACTGGATACTGGTACCCAGATGGCTGTGCTGTTTAAACATGCTCCCTGAAACAGTGCTGGCTTGAGTCAGCAAGCACTGTACACGCTGCTACAGGCACAAAACTGCAAAAGGAGTTGTAGTTTTCATGCAGCAATTCGTTTTGTAGAGTAAGAAGGTTTAAAGTGGTGGACATGCAACTGCTTTCTGCAACTAGTATCAATGTTAGAGAACAGTCCCAGCACATTTAACATCTTCTTGTGGTGATAGCAAATACTGACTGAAAAGATCAGAGCTGGCTGTACCCATTTTATTCAGGATTTGGTGGATTTCCACATTTTAAAAAAATTGAAATCCTGTAATCCCATAAATTAAATCCTACCATAATTAAATTACACCAACATTTGAAAACATGAGACTAGCTCAGTATTAGGAAAGAAAATCAGATAGCTTTCTGATTTTTTGCCCAGAAGCATAGGGCTATTTCATTTTATTGCCCATCTTACATGCTTTCTTTTAGAAATGAGTTAATAAATTGAATACTGCCCTGAAAATTTTTTCCAAAAGGATATTCTTCCCTCTGTATTTCATTCACACTGCTTCCTACACCCATGAATATCTCTTTGGATTTTTTGTGTTTCTTCAACAAAAAGGAATTAAACAACATTAGACAGAATATTTTAAGGTGGTCAACTCCAGGACAAAACAACCATGATAAACTATGTTTTAGAGAAAGCATTATTATCTCTCTCTTTTAGTTCTTGTCCCTCTTACAAGGGACCTCTCACTGAACTGGAAATTCCTCCTAGCAGAGATGTATCTCTTACCAACAAAAGTGATGTTTTGCTAATGCATTTTATGCTGACTATGTGGCAGAAAAGTTGAAGTTGTGAGTATAGTTGCTTATGTTGCTGGCTCTGTCAGTATAAAAATGTAACTACACATCACATTGCCTAACTGGCATAGCCATAATGGCAAAATTGCTAACATAGACATGGGTTTAGTGTCCACTGTAGTGGTAATAAAATGGCACCTTTTCAACTGATGAAGAGTCCTAAGAGATTTGAAGTTTGTGATCAAGTCCATGGCAAATAGGTATCACAAGAAAGATTAATCTCATCAAATGAAGATGTTTATAATGTTGTCTCTCCTCTGTCTCAGCTGGTCGCCACAAGCTCTTTTCATCATGTAAAGGGCAACTTAACACTTTAAGATTAGATGCAGTCTTACACATAAGACTAGTAAAGCCTTATACATTATAGACTAAGTATCTAATATACACTAGATGGAGAGTGCCAGCTTCAAATCAGTCATCCATAGTATACATCTGTAAATGTAAGCGTATGGAGTCTTACCCTATGTGACTTAAACTTCTGTTTAAGTTTCATTCTACAGAAAACAAACAAGGACTTTTTTCTGAAAATTTGGTCTCCATCTAACAGATATTCTAGCAGTTATCTAGATAATTTACTGGTTTTCCCATTTCCTTTATCATCGCCTTCCATAAAATCTTTTTAAAACTGAAAAGTAAAATTTTATGTCTCAGCCATCCTCTATTCATGAAGTTTTGGCTAGCATCAAAGGATTGTTGAAAACATAAAAATGAAAGGAAAACTCATCAGATATTAGCAGACAAAGTTTGAGATGACTGATAAACTGCGCTTGATGGGATTTAATGAGTAATTAATAAGTAAAACACTAATCTTGTCCTAATCAAAATAACCAAGATAACATGCATGCTTTATCTGAATGCTTCCAGTTCTTTTTTTTCTAGGAAACAGGTTTAGACGTCCCTTGATATCCCTTAACATTGTTTGGCCTGAACTTCAGAATGTTAAAAACTGCCTCTTTTATGGTATTTTGATGCTTTTAATCCCTGTGAAGAGGGGGGAAATAGTTAGTAGGTATATTTTTAGTTTGGGGCAAAGGTTGGGTACACTTTGAGCATTCCCTCTTAAAAACAGAAATTCAGACTCCATAGCAGAACAGGGACAATATCTTTCAGGCTGAGCCTCTTAGTTCCCCAGAGAAGACAATATCCCCCCCTATTACAGTAGCCAGAAAGAATGAACAGAGGTTTCAGTGATAAATATAGACACAGAGATGCCTGGTTTCTTTTCTGCCTCAGAAGCTATCAAGAGAATTTAATCAGCCTTTTTTGTTCCAGCCAATCCTCAGATTATTTTAATACTTTTGCATTCTGTATTGAAATTCTGTCACCCTTGTCAGTGTTTTTGCCTGATGGCTGCATGCAGTCACTGCTAAACAATTTGTTAAAGTGTTACATTTTTAGAGAGGTCTGTTCACTTACCATCTAATGGTAATGCTCTTTTACAGGGGTCATAAGGAAAGAACATATTCATGATGAGAAAATTAATGGAAAGACATAATCATGTTCCTATCTCATCCCCTATGCCTCTCTATCCTCTTCTAAGCATGGACAAAATAACATACACAGACCAGATTTTTACTGTATGCAGAGCTAGCCTTGTGTTTTCTTCTCTACACTAAATTATGTAGTGCTTCTGCAGAAGGTGTGTACAAGAGCTGAATGTAAATCAGAAAAATATATGATTGTGGAACTAAAAGGCAGCCAATCCTCTCTAAAACCACATTAGTATATGACATGCTAGTGTGCCCGTCTTATGAGATCATGGGATTCCTGTTAGTACCTCAGGTATCTGTGCATGATAGAAATGAATTTTAAATGCATCCTTACCTTCATGTAAAATAGCTGACACAGACCTGAATGAATGGGGAAAATAAGGGGTCACTTTACTGCTGGAGAGATAAAGATGCTTTCTACATTAAAATTAATGCTATATCATAAAAATCAACTTGGGTTTTCTGTGCAGCTGTTAAACACGGGGCAATATAACAATCTGTATGTTCTGCTTGAGCTTGGGAGTGGGGAGAAAGAGAGGGAGACAAGTCCCCTTTATATCTGAATTGGAACATAAATAGCAGCAAAGGAGAAACAGACTGAAAAAAGTTTTGACAGACTTGACTGATCATTCATTTTAGCTCTTACTTTCTACCTCATCAACCTCTTCCATTGCTCCCTTGTTTATCACATGCCTTTTAAAGAAAACCAACCAAACAATCAAACAAAAAAAAAGCCCAAACAAAAATTACCTGTTGAGCTAATTGCCATGATTTAAATACTGCAATGGTTTTTACTGCCAGTCATTACTGCTACTGAGATGGTACACAATCCTTTCAATCTTTTACACAAAATAAAATGAAGTACAAATAAATGCACAAGAAAATCCTTTAGGCTTCTCTATACACCATGTCCCCTCCACCCCCCGCCATAAGCCTTTTACAGCTATTTTTTAAATTATGCAATAATAGCCAGCAAGTGTGTAATTTACATCTTAAACAACCTTTCCATGACCTTTTGAATCTATAGATCTTTATGGAACCTTGAATGAAGTGTTAAAATTAAATTGTGTTTACCTGATTGATATTTTTACAATACACACTCACTAGAATAGGTTACCACTGGGACACAGGCAGAGTGTAACAAAAGCGTAAATCAGTCTCAGCTAATATTTATAATGCTGTTCTACACCTCTGGTGAGAGAAGTCCATACAAACTCACACATGTGCCACATAATTCACTAATGAGTCAGTCACTGATCTTTCAAATAGACATGAGTATTAATGATTTTACTACCTTCTGCAGCTTTGACTAAATGGCTATTGTAAAAAAGCACTCAGTCTCCTTTCTCACATTACTTGCAAACAAAAACTGTCTCTTCCAGTTCATGGGAGAGTTGTGAAATGGAGTGAGCACTTTGCCCTGACTTTTGGTGAAAACTAATCCTTTCTGCTTGTTTGAAGCTATTTCCTTTTCTATTTGCAGGCACGTGGAACCATCTTTTCAACTTGAGTTTCTAACAGACCTGAGGTTTGTAGAGCAAATTGCATTTAAGCATTCCCAATGCAAATCTTGTAACTTTAGAAGACTGAAGAGGCTTCTGTCAGCCAGTGGTTTTAAACACTCCCTGTAAGATAGAAGGTAATGGTTCTGGTGAAGGAAGGAATATTTGTCGATATTGTGCACTCATGATGAACAACACTTGAATGGTCCTTCTCAGCTCCAGTTTTCTTGAGGAGCTAAATCAGCATATTCCCACATGCAAACCCAGACACATTCCAGCAGGCTTGGGATGTCAGTTCATATTTACACCTTCACATTTAGCATCTAAATTAAAAAGGCCAAGTATGGGTTTCTTCTTCTAATCCCAGTATGTCGCCTGGTGCCTAAATTAGGAGGCTACTGGCATCAGTGAAATTAAAAGAAAGGACAATCGTAGAATCATAGAATAATTAGGGTTGGAAAGGACCCTAAGATCATCCCCAAGGTCAGTCCCACCCACTTGCAATGTTTCTCACCTTCTTTCTGTATTTATAAGGTTTTCTACTTTCAGTATCCACCATAACTATGACCTGTGTAGCTAGAGTTAGGTGCAGAGATTTTATAAGGTATCAGAATATCTGAATGTAGTCTAAAATGAAAATTTTAATCCACATGTTTTGAAGACCTGACATTATTTATGAATCTGCCAATGGATGGAGACAAATGTCCTCAGGGATTTGGGGTTTGTTTTTGTTTTCGTTTTTTTTTTTTTTTTTTGCAGGAAAGCAATTGTTCTCCTAGTCACTCTCGCTCCAGGGATTTGTGTGTATGAGACTGACCCACTGATTTCTGATATCACAGCAGGAGCAGTGATCCATATAACCAATTATTCCTGTATCTTTAGACATGGTGAATCTTGTAAGTTTTTTCTTCAGATGATAATGTCATTGTTGCTTCAGTTTGTGCATTTATTTCTTTATTTTTTCCCTTAGCTGAACCTTGTGTGGCATGAATTTAGTCATGTTAGGTAATAAAGTGGAGATTCAGGCTTCTAAATATGAATAAACACTGACAAAATTGCAACTATATTATAGTACCTCCATCTGGTTTACTCCTACATAAAATTTATGCATTCTCATTTCATTTAAGTGTGATGGTCAAAATAATTGTAAAATCTTTCATTCTCTCTCAAACATTACAATAAATTAAGATATCATTGCTTTTTGAGACTCAATAGCACTTAGTGTAAAACAAATGCTTCTATTCAAGTTTTATAACCTAGTCTGTATCACCTTTTCGATAATTACAGTCTAAATAAAACAAATGTAATAAACAATTTCATTTTGTCATCCAGGATTAAAGTAACATATATTCAGCACACAAATAGCCCACATAGTGCTGATTTAAGACAGACTGAAAATTTTGTAATAATTATTTTTTTTTTTTCCCTGTTTCTCAGAATCTTCAAGGCACTAAAATATTTCAGTCAGACTTAGTCTGAAAACTCAAAACTGCATATATTTTTATAAGTCAAATATGGGGTTTGGAATCCAAAGGATTTTCCTTTCAACTACTTCAAAAGTTTTCCGTTTGAGTTTGGTTGTTTAAATTTGATCTTATTTGATAAGAAAATTGGGAAGCCAGACACCTTGCAGAAGTGCCTAAAGGAAATGTGATATTTTGATCTTTTAAATGCTTCTTCACTGATATAGCTTTTGGATTTGTTTGTTGCTTGTTTGTTTCTTCTTTTTCTTTAAAAATATGCTTTCAAAAAGTCACCATGTTCTTTTAAAAAAAAAAGTTACGAAAACCATTCACTGAGAAGCCTTTTTTGGAGCTCTGAAATGTGCTATCCAGCCTCAGTAGGTATTTATTTTCCACCTTACTTTTGCAAATATATCTGATGAGCTTGCAGTGCTTCTGACTTCACTTTTAATATGCTATTTTCTGTGTTTCTTCCTTGCAATTCTCAGTAGCATTTCCAAACTTCTTTTTTAATTTAGTTA
Organism: Psilopsiagon aurifrons; assembly: GCA_025447955.1. Taxonomy (NCBI): domain Eukaryota; kingdom Metazoa; phylum Chordata; class Aves; order Psittaciformes; family Psittacidae; genus Psilopsiagon; species Psilopsiagon aurifrons. The sequence goes on along the minus strand of JAOEHY010035245.1, from coordinate 38,143 downwards.
TATAGTTTCCTTAGGCAGAACTCTCTGGTCAGAAGTGTATTGACAGCATACCCATTCATTTCTGCAGCCTCTGGATTAGGCCCATATATTAGCTGTGTATTTCATTTTCTCCAGCAATTCTAAAGGATTCACAGGGCTGCTTTAAAACACATAAACCTCTCCATTATGGCAGTCTATTCCTGTACCATACAGTCTTTTCATTGTAGTGGAGGTGAATATAAACATCTGATTTGGTAACTTAAAGCTAAAATTATCTGGTTTAATCTTTTAAGATGGACTGTATTTGTAACATTATATACTTTGTATTCTACAAAAAAGAAAGTTAATAAAAACATCACACAAGCCTTGGTGTTTCAACCAAGATATAACTAAGAGTGAGAAGACTAAAATTTTGTTTCTGACTGCTGATCATTTTCATATGTCTAAATGCAGTTGCTGAAATGCCAGTGACTGAATTCTGCCCAGTCATGCCTTCAAATATGTCACTCCTCAGGCACTCTCCCTGAGGAATATTTCTTTCCTGCCTCAGGGAGACATCAGGGCATCACTTATTCACATTGACAGACAATTCTAAGACTTTTAAATGGAAAAGCTAAATGCTTGATAGCTAGTGATGGCCTTGAAAACCATCAGATATGTTTTGGAGATCTGAATTAAGACTTCATTCTACCTCAAACAAACACTAATTCAACCATCAGTCCTATCTTTTATCAGGAAAAGCTGTTATTAACTATGATGAGACTGAGATCAAACATTTGAAGACTTTCATTAGATACATTTGTTGAGTTTGACTGTAGATGAATGGTAGACAGCAATATTTAATCAGGAGTATTTCTTATGATTGTTCCAGAGTATTTTTCCACTGAACTTCCAACCCTTGTGATGACAGATAATCCACAGAGCATCCTCACCTTTCCAGATTGTTCTACATTTCTTTGTGAAATACAAAACAAGTAATCAATTAATAAGACCAGCATTGAAAACATTAACTGACAGCATCTTTGCTTATTCTTGCATTTTAGCAGATGATCCCTCTAGAACTAATGGGAAAATTCTGTTTCTATTGAATAAAAGATGCCATAAGCCTGCATCTTTAAAAGCCCTGAACTAGAAAATCTGGGCCTATGTAATACATGACCCATCTCCCCTTCCTGAAGACACTGTTTATAAATATATGAATGAACTCTTAATCTTACTTTGAAGACCTCTACATCAGGCTCTAGAGAGAAGCCAGGCAGATTTCCAAAGGAAATTTACAGTCAGCACACTGGAAGCAGTCTATCAGTAACAAATGGGAAAAAAGCAAATTCAGCTGAATTAAAGCTGCACTAGAAAAAAGGAAAAGGAGACAGCAGTGATGATGAAGAAGAAAACTGGACATATGGTCACCTTATTCTACTGCTAAAAAGTGTTAATCACAAGGAATTAATCTAGTTAAAGCAAAAAAGAAATTCCACTATAACTGAGAGTTATAAGTTATATGCACCTGGGCTGGGGGGAGATCAGCCAATAAGAATAGATAATTTTTTTCTAGAGGTCTATGCATTGTCACATCAGCACCAAGGCATTGTTGGGGTCTACACAAGAGAGGGGAATAGCAGGGAATAGCAGGGAATAGTCAATACAAAAATACTGTCATTTTCAAAGTGTCTAAGTTTACCAAGAGGCTGGTGGAAAACTGCCTTACCTGGGATCAGTGAAAACTTTAAGAGGCACAAGGAAGGTATGGATGTGTCCATTTAAATGACACTACTCAGGAATTCCCAAGGAAGTTTTTTTAGAGACCAATCCTCTTCTGAAATACAAAGTTTTTTGATAAATCACACTTCACTTAGATGAAGTTTCTCAAGATTTGTCCTCTTTATGGGAAAAGTTTACAGCCTTCACATTGTAAACAGAACAAACTGCAGAATTTCTACGAGTCCAGATTTTTCGCTTCTTATTTTTTTCTTAAGGGAGACTTCCTCTGAGTCTTCATTCTCCTGGTTATATAGTCTCCTTCTTTAGTCTTTAGCCCCAGTGCTGTCACAGGAACTCACATGCAAATGAAGACTAGCAAATGAAACAGTAAAGGAAATCAAATGCAGAATCTGATTTCTAGCAGGACAGCTCCTATTCTTATTGAAAACAGGTGGAATTTCATCTTATTTAACTAAAAATAACCCAGAAGTGTCCCCAAAATCTCTGCACATCTAACCGTACTCTAGTTCTGCAATCTCCATAATACAGATAGGGGAATATGTTGGCAATCAGTACTTTTCTTTTAGCTTGTCAGCTGTGTTTCTCTTGTTATAAAACCAAGGGATTATGTATACAATTGTCGCTTCCTGCTATATAGGGCAGACCTGGACAAAGAGAAGAGCCCTGTGTCTAGAGGTACATAGATCAAGTGACCTAACAAGATGTTTCACATTCAGATTTTGTGACTGGATTCATGGTAGACATAATCAAAAAGGACAAAATGCTCTTATTCCTCACAGTTCAAAGAACACGCACTAGGCTTCTGTGAAAGAAAATATGATCTCACACCACAACCACCACACTTAAAAAGACTGGGAGAAATTCTCCTGCTGTTCTTTGAGAACTGCCACTCTTTCTTAGTTTCCCTTCTTCCCTTCCTTTTTAGCTGTTGAACTTAATTTAATTGATTGCATGAAAACTAGGTTTTGGGTTAAAATTTGTTTTTTTATCCTGCCTTTTTGAAATGATGCAGGACATGTAGAGGAAGTATCCGTACATTTAATTAATATATCTGCTACACAGAGAAAAGGTATGAAATAAGAATATCTAAACTACTCAGAATTTACCTAATTTTGGATTTATTTTTGCATCATCAGTAAAATCATAATGGCTTCAGTGAAATTGAAACAATGGCAAGTCCTTTTGAAAGTCCTGTTTTTCCTTTCTGAAAGTGCAAAAACATAATCTGTACTGGAAACATGATCATCCTTACCTTTTACAGAGGAGGGATGTTAGTCTTTATCACCTTCTTACATATTGCGTGGAAGTATTTTTTAAAAAATCACAACCTGCACATGAAAACTGTATTAGTGAAAACAAGCATTTTTCGTATTTGCATCCATATATTGTAACATGTAAAATCAAAACCAGATACTTATAACTACATGGCCTTAAGGCTACTGTACACGGTCTACAGGCTTCTGTAACATTGCAAAATCAGTGTCCCAAAACTCTGAAATAGAAAAGCAATCCTATTATACATAGTCATCCAGAGAACAGGTGACAGAGTCTGGACTGCATTCCCAGAGAACAAGAACAGCTTCTTTGTCCTCTTTCTGCCATACACACTGCAGATCTTTCACAGTTTTTTGTACACATGCAATGGAGTCTTTCTTACTCGATACTGCATAATCAAAGGTAAGGAAAGTAAGTAATATTGAGATGTAGGTCCACAAGGTGCTTTGTTAAATTTTCTTCCACTAGCTCTGATAAATTAACCAATTAAAAATAACGTTTTTCCTCTACAGGAATTCTGTAGAAAAGCAGTCAGAGTAACTTGGAGTAATGTATATTGAATTGCAAGTCAGTATTGTAACAGCAAATATATATTAGTGCTTGGAAAAAAAAGCATGCCCATTAATTTTCTATCAGAAACACCCAAAGGAAATTTCTTTACAAAAATGTCAAAAAAAAAGAAGTGTTTCCATTTTTACATTCAACTTAGCAAATATAAAAAAATTGGAAGGACATGGAAAATAATTTCACAGTAATTTTTCAAAAAAAAAAATTTACCTATAAAATAGTCATACTTTAATGTATTTGTATTTAAGCAGCCTTCCAAGACCAGTTGTATTAATTTTAATGGCATAAATAAGCCTATAGACAGAAAAGGTTTCATATAATCTCATCGTAGTATTAAGCAATTGAAGAAGGCTGGAGACTTCTAGTACAGAGATCTAAACTGCTTAGTCATGTGTCAGTCATCACCATGAAAAATCTTTTGACTTTATATTAAACATACAAAAGAGGAGAAAAAAAAGAAAATCTATTTAAAATAATGGCAGGAGAAAGTGCTATTAACAAGGCATATCATTCATCGCAGAGGTGGAGGAGGGCTGTGCGATGTAATCCCTTCCTGCCAAAGAGCCAGCAGCAGTGGACACCAATGGAAACACTGACCTGACATGCGCAACAGCTCAGGTGCTTCCCAGGAGCAGTGAGCTCCTTTCAATTGTGCCAGCCAGGACATCTTCATGGACACATTGCTTTCTCATAGAATCCTAGAATAGTTAAGGTGGGAAAGGACCTTAAGATCATCTAGTTCCAACCCCCCTACGATGGGCAGGAACACCTCACACTAAAACATGTCACCCAAGGCTCTCTCCAACCCGGCCTTGAGCACCGCCAGTGATGGAGCATTCACAGCTTCCCTGGGTAACCCATTCCAGTGCCTCACCACCCTTACAGCAAAGGATTTCTTCCTTATATCCAATCTAAACTTCTCCTCTTTAAGTTTGAACCCATTACCCCTTGTCCTCTCACTACAGTCCCTAATGAAGAGTCCATTCCCAGCATCCCTATAGGCCCCCTTCAGATACTGGAAGGCTGCTATGAGGTCTCCCTGCAGCCTTCTCTTCTCCAGGCTGAACAGCCCCACCTTTCTCATCCTATCTTCATACAGGAGATGCTCCAGTCCCCTGATCATACTCGTAGCCCTCCTCTGGACTTGTTCCAGCAGTTCCATGTCCTTTTTATGTTGAGGACACCAGAACTGCACACAATACTTCATGTGAGGTCTCACAAGAGCAGGGTAGAGGGGCAGGATCACCTCCCTCGACCTGCTGGTCACCCTCCTGTTGATGCAGCCCAGGATACGGTTGGCTCTCTGGGCTGCAAGCACACTCTGCCATCCCCAGGAAAGAGGTTGCAACTGTGATTAAAACTGGCCATGTGTGTCCCCTTCTGTAGTCATGGGAACAATGCAGCTTCATGGTGAAGCTCACATTCATCACCCTCAGAAACACATCATGCTTATCCTTATCACAAGCTAGGAATACTGGTGTGTAGCCTCTGCTGACCTTCAACTGTAGCCAGGCATTTTCTAGGATAGTACCAGCTGGCTGAGGACAAAACTACAGCAAGATCATGGCAGAAATCTAGCAGTTTGGAAAACCGTGTGGTAGTGCTTGGGTCTGCACCATATTCCTATTTCGTTAGCTAGTATAGACAAATTTGGGGGACTGAAATAAAACTTGATGCCAAAAGAGCAGGTCCTGTGGGTACTTCTTGATAGCCATCTTTCCCAGAGGCAGCTCAAGAGTCAGCAGCTTGTGAGGGTGGATATGGATTAGTTGAATTGGTGCTGGGCACCACTACCATCTTTCCTGAGGAATTATGAGATTTTGTTGGCTAAACAGCGTACAGACATCAAGCCTCAGTGGCTGACAAAAGGATCATGGAGTATCCTGGAAAACCTGGTAGCTGTCCCAAATATGAGTGGTAGTGCAGTGCCAAGTGGACCACAGGAAAGAGGTCAACAAGAGCAGAACACAAGCCAGGTGTATCCTCCCAAATATCTGTAAATAAATCATGATAAATCTTTCTTACCTTTTCCCTCCTTCTGCCACATATTCCTGCCCTGCCCCTTGTACCTGCTTTGGCTCTCACTTGCCCACCCCATTGACATGAAAGCCATGAAAGCCTTCCTGCCAAGACTGCAAACAGCTTTCTACCCATTTAATTCTCTAAACCAAATTGCTGCAGTGTCAGGCAATTGTCAACAAAGGTGCAAGGGAAGAGGAACAAGAACAGACTGAGGGAAGAAGAGGCAAAGTGCAGAGAGAGTCACTACTCCCCTAAGATTTGCTTGCATTGCTCTAGATAGGTCTCAGATTTTGTACCACTTTCCTGAGACTCACTATTACCATGTACCTTTTTTCAAGTACATTAAAGTCCCAACACATTGTGGATGTTTCCACAATAAAAGGAACTGTATTATCATAAGCTGGTAAAAGTAAAATTTTGATTAAAGAAAAACATGGAAAATATACATTCTAACGTTTTTTTCTATGCAGGTATATTAGAAATGAGCCGTGAAACCTTCAGAAAGGGTTAACTTTGTCACTGCAAATGCACTTACTACAATACAAGCCTGGAAAAATTAGTGAGGACAATAGATTCCTCTGAGCTTGATAAGCTGATAAGAGGAGACATCTGAGCTCTCATGTTTCAAGGATGCTCACTCCCTAGTTGAATTACTGTTGTTTTTTCCAGAGCAGCCAGGGCCTTGTAAGTTGACTTTATGTGACAGCTCAAGCACATATTCTTAACAAAGAACAGGCATGTGTCTTGGTAGAAACACAAAAAAGACAAACACAAACATCTTTTCTTTTTCTTTTTTCTTTTTTCTTTTTTTTTAAGAAACAGCAAATTAATTACAGTATAATTCCAAGTTTAAAAGCAATTGCTTAATCAGTCTGACAGGTGCAAATCATGGCAGAGCTTTAAAGGTTAAGTTATGTGTATGCGACAATACACTAATTTCAGCTGTGAACAGTCAAAATATTCAGGTTCAGGATATTCAGGGTCTTCAAAGAGTAAATAAATAAAGTTCCTCAGGTTCTCACCAGAAGCATGTGAAAACAAATGTCCTTACTAGAGAGGATTGTCACACACTTAGGCATCCCAAGATTGAGATCAAGCAAGGAAATCTTCATAAGAAAGACAGAAAAGTAATAAACTTGGACAAACATAGTAAAAAAAATTCCAGAAATCACTCAGAGTCAGAGAGTTGAATGAAAGTCTTCGCTGATGCCATATCATTAGGTACATGTAGGGAAACATTAGAGTTTAATTTAGCAATACATTAAGCTAATATTTTACAGATGACATTTCTCACTAATGTGTTTTATCCGTCACAGAAAACTGTTTACTCTAATGCATATTAAACTGTTATCCATTGTCAAATGTTAAAATGTTAGGTTAAAAAATATACTTGTTTCTACATATGTGCCCTTCCGGCTAATTCTGTCTTCCAGCAAGAGTATCTCAAAGCAGCAAGAATTAACACTCAGGATAATAGTTTTCTTTATGGATCTTCTTCTCTTAGCAGCACAGCAGATGAAGTAACAAGGAATCTGCCCAGCAGGTGAATTTCTATTAAAGGCTTTCTGTGTCTTGGCAGTGGTTCACAGCATTGATATTCTTTTGCAAAACACTTTGTATCGAAGAATCAGCATTTTTCTAGTGACAACTCGTTTAATAAGAAAATACCTGACGTGTTCCAAGTACAGTGCCTAAATGACCATGATGCAGTTTGGATGGTTTAAGAGAGTATAAGTTTACTGCTATCTGTAAAAAGAGTGCAGTGCACACAAGGGATGGTGGCTCACTGGGGAAAATAGGAGATTATTGTCTCTGCAGCCTCATGATTTAGCTCTCTTCCCACAGCCACTCATGGGGTGGAACATTTTCTGCAAGTTCCAGAATCACTCTTCTGAAATGGGAGCCTCACGATTTCCAAGCTAAACAGCTACAGCCCTGACACCAATCCCTCCTTTAGCCAGTCATTAGTCATCAGACTATCAGAACTGCCCTGTAAAAGCATGATCACATCAAACCACAGTTTCACACCAGTGGCCATATCCAATATGCCCACATGAAAAATGTATTTGTTTCACATACAATCCAACCTGCAATTATATTCCAAGATGTTTACGAAATAAAGCCTCATGCAACCCAAAATACACTTGAAGCTGACGCTCAATGCATCACCCTCTATGGTGAAAAGACTTCTCAGACTGTCAAATAAGTTATTCTCAGGACACAATCCAAAGTTTTCATCCAGCTAAAGAAAATTAAAAATGTTGTGATGTATTTCCAAACATATATTCATTTGTCCTCCGAGTGCTCCAGGAATGTTTACAAACTGGATTTGATGAGAATGCTGTGCAGGCTGGATAGTAAAGCAGCTCCATTTAAAAAGACAGTTTAAGGGTTTAGGGCAATAATGATACTGTTTACAGAAGTAAGGAGGCAGAGGCCATAGAAAGGTAAGAGCTGAAAATGAAGTGTAATAAAAACTGTGATTTTACTTTGTTGCTTTAGGGAAAGGAGCAACCTTATCTCCTCCTACCTTCCCACATTCTCCAGAAAATCTTTGTTATAGTTGCAGTTTATAATGTGGATCACTTGCAAGTAGAAAATTTTCCTGGGAAATCGGCAAGTATTCAAACTACTCAGGTAAATTGGGACCATAAATAAACTGCCCTAAATACTTCAGGGCTAAGGGTTGGAAGAGGAGGAGTTCATAAGAGAAAGAAAGATGATAGTTTTTCTTATTATGGTAACAACAGAAATCTGAAAGTTTCTGTTCCAGCTCTGTCACAAGTTTTTTTGTGACCCTGACTTATGGTCTGAATTTGTCTTTCTCAAAGTCAATAGGGGTTTTGTCATTGTCATTGATTCCAGGAACCAGTGTGATTTAAGAAATCCCACCACTGCTTGTTGACATCATATCATGTAACAGCATGATGCAGAGCCCCCTGATGCTGTGCTTGTGGCACTCAGCCTGGACAACCCAGCCCCCTCTCATGCAGAGATCCTAGCTGGGGATGAAAACAGGCGTTACCCAGTTCAGTGCTGTGCCCATGAGTAATCTCTCCCTCTCAGCCTATCTACACAAGAGATAATTTTGACATTATAACAAAGAACCTCAATGAAAGTCAAACAAATGACATCTGGTCCAGGTTCAACAGAAGCTCACCCAGCACAATAAAATACAGTGCAAATGCCCACATAATCTAAAATAACATTGCAGGAGTTTGTTTCTGGCTTTTTTCCTTCTGCAGGAATTGCCAACCATTTGTTACTGTGGGTGCAGGGACACTGAAATTCCCAAGATTTTACCTAACCTACTAAATCTAGATCACTACACACCTGACCTGATTCAGTTTGGAGCAGAACAGCTTTCCCACCTCACCACTGCCTCCCTTTGCTTCAAAGAAATTCTCTTTGTTGAATTAAAATGTATTCAGCCTAGGTCTAGTGCAGCCTAGTACACAAGTTTGAGCCCTGACTCCATATTTCACCTTCCTGATAGAGTTCACCAAGCAGGAGGGGAGAAGCAAAGTACCCACAAGATAGGTGGCATGCAAAGTAATGCAATAAGTAGAGATGCCTGTGTAAGGTCTCTGGTCTCCCAGCTGAGTGAATAATCTTTCTTATTTCAATCAAATATCTTCTTTTTATTTTAAGAAAATCATGCAGCAGAAAAACATCCTAATTTTAGTATCTGGGTGCTAAATCATATCACTTTTTTAGTCAAGCAGTTTTTATCTGAAGCTGTTTTAACAGAAGGAGAATAAAACTCAGGGTCTGCAGCATTATTCATGTTTCTATCTCTGACTTTCCACATTATCTAGGCCAAATTCCTTCACAAGCTTATGTCTCACTTTTCCATAAAATGGGTACCATGGTACTGCCCTGTTCCCTCAGGTGCTTTGCATTTTGTGGAATTTTGTTCACAGCCACAGTTGGGAAACAATACTGGAATTCAGCTGAAAATGTGTGCCAGAGCACATAATATGCAGCTTGGGGACCTCAGGTTTCAAGTGAGATGTGTAGCAAGTCTGAAGAATATATTGTATATTATATCAAATGCAGTTGAACATTCATTAGACAATATCAGTGGTTATTTATCTACTTGATCTATTCTGTTTAAATGACACTCCTGGCTTCAACAGCATTTACACTGTCACATGGTAATGGAGACCTGGGTCATGGGGGCTTTACTGGAAACTAAAACTTTTAATAAAAATATGTTGTGTTTATGAGTGTTTTCTGGGATTTCATACTTGCTCCTGCTCCAGCAATAATGCTATTTTCTGTTCTGCAAGCCAAATGCTAGGAAGCCTTTTTCCCAGATTGTTTTTAATACTTTTTCTGAGAAAGTCATGTTGGGTTCATGACCCCCTTGTCTTGTAGGAAGGGACTGGCCTCTCAGCAAACCTTCACCCATCCCTCTGCTAGAGTGCCGTGTGTGAGAGCATGTTTCACTCCCCGTTCTGCCTGGGAACCAGAGCCTGGGGCCCTGGCCATCTCTGCAACTTGGCAGGGAGCTATCAATGCTTCTCCCACCCCTTTCCCTCCCTCTCAAGAGGACCAGAGACATGGTCTTCTTTCATTTTGTCTGGGAGGGAGGGAAAAGTGGAGCTTCAGCAGCAGACAAAGACCCAGGAGACTTAAAGATGTGGGAAGTCCTGGTTCCCAAGGTCCCTTTGATTAACACGGCTGCCTGGCTTTTGCATGGGAAGGCAAAATGTCACATTAGACCAAGGCCCTGACAGTTACTTGAGAGAAGGCAAGGCCTTCTCTTTGCCTGCATTCTCATGGCAGACCACCCTCCTCTTTTTTCATCCTCTCTGCAAACCCGCAAGCACAGTGACACATGGATCCTGGGAATTAATCAGTTGCTCCCCACAGAAGACATGCTCTTGATGACTGCCAGAAAATCCTTTGGAGTTAGGAGTCCTTCCCAAACCACCCCGTTCAGCAGCAAGTATTACAGTCAGGGAGTCATTTGTAGTTGTCACAGTGCATTCAGGCATTATTGAAACATTAAACTTGGATTATGAAGCTACAAAAGGATAGTGGGTTGTAGAAAGCAGGCAGATAACCTTACAGTGCCATACACTTACATGCTTTCTGAGACTCTAGGTAGACCGTGAAATGTAACTTTAGGGGGCACTGCATCATCCTAGTAAAATATTTAGGTAGGGAACTGTGAAGTTACTTCAAACAAGAAACTAGTTTCCTCCTCATCCTGCCACACATTTTCGAATGTTTGTTTCACAGCTGCAGTTCTAAAGTGTTTTGTACCAAATAGTAAAGCTACCAGGAAATCTTTTCTGAGAAATTTTCAAAAGCTTTCTAGAAGAACACAGCACTTTCCCGTTGTAGAAGAGGCATCTACAAAAGCAGCAAGAGTCTCTGCAAAATGGGGACTTGAAGTAACCTTACACTACTCAAAGAAACTTAATAGAGGGGGAAAAAAAAACTTTTCATTTCCCAGAGAAAACAGTATTTTTTTTTTCCTCCTAGTTTTCACATAATTTTTTTAAGGAATCTGAAAAACATATTTTCCACAAAAACAGTGTGAGCCTATAGATTTAATACTGCGTTTTGGAACATCTTGTATTTTATGAACACATTTTACTTTTATCAGAAACGGACATTTTTCCTCAAAAAATGCTTCACGCTTGATTTTAAAAATCAAATTCAAGGAAAAATTTGGATCTGTTTCTAGGCTTAAGTTCTCTGGAATTTGGACTGCAATTTGACAAGAGTTTTCCTACTTCTACTTATGTATAGCCATAAGTATTTCTAATAGAACAATTTGGTAAAAAGTCTTTCTGCAGATAGAGCTCCTATCACAACTTATGTTAAAGGATTATAGCTCAATTTTGCAATTTATTGATCTGATTTTTTCAAAAGGACCTCACAGCTGAGTAATTTATGGTTCAGAAAATGGGAGTCATCTGCTTAGGTAATGGATCAACGATAATAGATAATTGATCTCACTAAACAATGGATTATAGATAACGTTGATGGCAGCATAAAAAAATAACCCACAACAAAATGAAACAGTGAAATTTTAGTGATAGATACTTAGCCCACAATTCAAAGCTAATCAAATTAATTTTTACAAATTCATTATCTGAAAATTGTAGTAGTAAATTATCTGTAGATATGCTGTGATATTTTTGTACTGATAATGAATGCATGACTACATTTTAGCCTGGGGTTTATCCACAAACTGGTGCATGAGCACTCATTATTTATGAGGGGTACTCATTATGACTGCCCCTGTGAATCACACAGGACTATTTCTGTTCCAGAACTGGGTGACCTAGGAAGAATCCCATTTTCCTGCTCTGAAATGATTTGCAAAATCTCCGTTTATGTTCAGTGAACATTACACCAACAAAATAGAAAGACCATTTCAAAGATTATCCCTAGACAACATTCTTATACAAACATTTCTGTAAAAACTTACTTGGTTTCCCTGATACTCCTCCTTTCAAATATACTCATGAATAAAATCTCATGCACCAAAGTTGTGCAGACATATGAATAAGATGCAGAAGGGCGGTAAGCTTTATTGACAGAAATATTTACAAACATTATTTGGCTACAGTTACCCCCAGCTGAGCCATACACACATTGCAGCTGTCGTACACAGAACAAGGAAGTGCACCAAAACCTTTTTAGAGGCAATTGCAGCAGAAAGGAGAAGCAAGGAAAAAGGCACATATTATACTATACATACATATTTAAAAAAATAAAAGCAACAAACAAACAACAAAAAAAACCCCACCAAACAACCAGCTACTTCAAGATGACTTTCGTCTTCTCTGGGAAGAAACTTCACTCTACAGACTGTGAGTCTGGCATTTTGATGTTCCAAGGTGGTAGAAACTTAGGCCTGCAGGGAAATTTGTTGTGAAAGCTTCTAGTGGCAGCGAATTGTTTTTCTGACAAGAAGCAAGAAGTGATAAAGGATGTTCTTAGGCTATGAATTAGTTTCAGTTTCCTCACTACCGTCAGATAGTTAAATTAAAAAAAAATATTCCCAAGGTTTAAGAAAAAGGGAGAGATAAAGATATACAGCAATAAAAGTAGATACAGGATTTATACCTGCATTTAGCACTTATCAGGATTTCGTATGCCTAAACTAGCATGTGCTTGTGTAAGCTCACGGCCTCACACTAGCATAGTACTAACATGTAAAAGATATGGTTTCTCCTCACAGATAAGAGAAGAGCTGTTCTGTCTCTCAAGGCCTCCTCTGCAGAAGTCATAGCTCCATTTCCAAAAACCCTCAGCAGAATCCTTTCCTCCAAGCTACTCAAACTTTATCTGAACCTATGGGAAGAGATGGGAAGAGATGAACTATGTTTCCAGCAGTATATGGAAAACTCCAGTGTATATCTTTTTTATATAAGTAACATACATGAACTCCTGGTACTCTCTATGCCTGCACAAAACCAGCAGAAGTTTGGGCCCTAGAGAAGAAGAAAAAGGATGGAAGTCCTCAAAGGATTTTCACCAGATCATCACAGGGTCATGCAAAAACTCAGTCTGGAAGGGACCTCAGGAAGTGTCCAGCCCAGGTCAAACCTGGGTACACCAATTTCCATAGATCATAAAATAGCTCACAGTTGGGCCTATTTTTGGACCCTTCCATACTACTGTCCCTAAGAAATTGCCTGGCAGATTGTATCCCATCCTATCAGGCTCAGATTAGACCATGAGAGTCCATGACTTTGTAACCACAAGAACAAGTCAATCCCAATCAGATATATCTGAGGACTTCAGTGAGTACCAAAAGCAACACTCTACCACCTTCAAAACCTAGCACATGAATAAGAAATAAATAAGAAAGTTCAAAAGTCTTTAATTCAACTTACAAAATTACAGAGGAGTTTATATAGAAAAAGAATATAGGAACATACTTACACCACATCATAATTTGTACATTTCGTTTCAAAATTAAATCATAGCTGATAATTCACACTTGGCTGTTGCAGTTCTTTTCCTACATCCTCAATTTCTTCTGAATTGCAGTCTCTGTTTCTTATCAGAAAATAGCATTTATCTTTCTCCCTTTGAAATCTAGTCACTGCTTTTGAACCGAGGACTGGTTGAAAATATCAGCACCCTCATTTATATAAGGCTACTGGTCTGACACCTCATGAAAGTGTACCAAATTAGGCGTTCATGGATTTCAAGTACCATAAACAAATATGAGCTTCTTTTCTAGTTAGGCATGGTTTCTGCTGCCTCTAAAAAACTGATGTTTTTCTTTAGTGAACCAAATGTTGTCTGCAGTGTCTTTCGTTTTCATCCATTTTGGAGAGACTTTCCCACCTGTTAAAAGCTTCTCAGAAAATCGACGTGGGAGTTTACAGATAGCTTCTGCAGTGTGCATGGCCCAGAAGTACAGAGTAGAAATAGGGAGCAGAAAGAAACAAATGCAACAATAAAAGGCTTTTTCCTAATTGGCTTTGTTTTAGTTTGGTTTGTTGGATTTTCTTTTTTGCGTCAAGTTATGCATATTCTCAAATTTTGAATAACTTGAGAATGAGAAGAATAAGAGAAAAATAGGACCAGGCATTCCAACTCACAACACTAGCTTACGACTTTGGACAAGTGAAATTATTTCTTTTCTCCATTGCAAACTTGACTGTACTATATCCAGTAAGTTGCCTCACCTTCCTGTGCTTCCATTTCTCATCTGTAAAGTCAGGACAATAGCATTTTACAGGTATACTGTGAGGTAAAAATACATTAAAGACTGGGAGATTGCCCAGGTAGTACAGTGGTAGGAACATAAAGGAGCCAAAATAGAGTTTTGCTATTGAAGGTTTCCATTAAAATACTGAGTAGTGCTTCTTATTAGAGCTGGCTGGAACACTTCCCATCAAATACACACAGATTTCATCATTCGGCTTTCATCAGAGCCAAAAGCTTTTTAAAAAATCTCAGTTTTGACAATGTTTTTGAAGGAAAGGTTTCTTTGATCCAGGCTGGACTCTTCAGTTATTTCCAGAGACAGGGGTCAGGCTTTTCAAAGCATCTAAGAAGTTTATCTTTGACCTCATGAAGAAGAAAAGGTTGAAACCTAAAAGACTACTATGCTACACAGTCATCATTGTCCAGCCAGTCCTGTCACTCCTGACTCAGAACACACTGGGGAGAAGAACTCTTGTGCTAAGCAAAGAAAGTGCCTCTTCCAGAAAGGCCATGGAAATGAAACTGTTGGGCAGGGTTTTCAGCAACTGCCAGCTAACCCATTCAGAGTGAGCCAAAGGGCTTGGTCTGACCTACCAACTTCGACTTAAGCATGAGCTCCAGACCGATTATTTAAACCTGCATCTGCAGTTGCCTTCCATTTACATTTTCCTTTCTACTTTTTTTTTTTCTTTCCCCGGTTCCACATCAAGGATATACAACTTACACAGTTCCACTTATACAATAGGGGCAGTTTAACCTGGCGGGAGAGCTGCAACATTTTTCTTCAATTCCTGTAAGCTGCACTTTGAAGCAGTGCCCTTCATGCCCTGCAGTTCAATAGTTCAACCTCTGTGTATCATCTATCATCTATCTATCTATCCATCTATCTATCTATCTATCTATCTATCTATCTATCTATCTATC
>JAOEHY010035245.1:7535-22863 GCA_025447955.1 Psilopsiagon aurifrons | reverse complement strand
CTCTGTGTATCATCTATCATCTATCTATCTATCCATCTATCTATCTATCTATCTATCTATCTATCTATCTATCTATCCATCCATCCATCTATCTATCATCTATCTGTTTGTTTGTCTATTTATTTATTTAAGGAGCTTGCCATAATTTAAGTGCAGCCTGATTTAAAACAATACACTGGCACCAGCTGCATGAGGGAGTATCCTGTGTGTGCAGTGGTCTCTCTCTCTGGCTTAAGCATAATAAACGGGGATCATTACAACACTTAAATTAAAAAGTAATAGAAATAAGCATCCTGTGACCTTCCTGCACCACGTACTTCAAATGCCTCCGGGCTTCTGCTCCGTTTGGGCAGACTGCCGAAAGAGCAGCAGCGCGGGGCGGAGGCTCCCCCTAGCGGGGAAGCGGTGGCCATCCCTCGGAAGCTCCGCTCCGCTCCAGGAGGGCAGGCTGTGCCGAGGGCTCAAGCCGCCCCGGGAAAGGGCGGCTGGACGCGCAAATCACTTTGTAGAAGCTGTATTCCTCACAGGCAGACACCACGGAGCTGCCCCTGCGCTCAGCAGCTGCATACCGCCGCCGCATAGGAATGTAAGGGTAGCGTGACTCCCCTTCGATCTCTGTCCGGTGGGTTTAAGAAAAGGGCACGATTCCAAAATTCTGTGCAAACTGTTTGGTTGGCATCTGCACAGCTCCAGGAAAACCGAGATGACTCTGTACTGCCAGAGCATTTCAGGGCAGAGCAATGTCTCACAAGCAAACATTGGACTTTCCCTCCAATGTTTAATCTCTGCCTTCCATCTCCCTGAGGCAGCAACTCAAAGAAAATGACCCTCAAAGGGTATGATTTTCTGCTTCGCTCAAAGCTTGTTATCCTGGGGCTGCCTTTTCTGTTTCCTCTCTTCTATTCTCTTTCTCCCATCCCCTCTTCAGAACAAAAAAGATCATACGTCTCATCAGGATCTGTCTTCACGGGAGATTCTTTTTTTTCCCCCCTTCTTTTGACAACTTTCTTTTCATAAGGAGAAAAAGTATATTTCTTTTTCTCAGTATAATTGTACTCTGCTTTGAGTACTTTGATGTAGTAACGACTGACATGAAGTAGATACGCTGCTTGCTGGTTTATGAAAAAGACATTTAATGTGAAGTACCAATCATTTAGTCTTGTGATTTTTTCCATCTCTTACAAGCTTCCTATTTTTGGTGGGAGGGGGGTTAATTCTGGACATTTATTTTGTGGGGAAAGTTACAGATTAATTATCTCTAGTGGAAAAAACCTATGCCCAACATGTTAAAAATAGCCCATCCTGAATTCATTTTTCTTTTTAAGGCATTTTAAAGTCCTTCATTTTTGCCTCTGTAGAAAGTAATTTTTTGTAATTATGATCTAAGGATAAAAGAGAGTCAAAGACTTGAGGAGATCTAAAATCTTTTATTAGACTGAAAGAGATAGAAAAAAGAACCAAGCTTTCAGGCACACAGACCTAAGACCTGAAGGATGTCCTGCAGGCCCCCAAACAAATCTCTTTTTTTGCTGTGAAACAAATATGGATAATCTTGAACTCCTATCGTGCCTCTGCAAACAATTGCCATCATTGCAGCAAATGTCGTCAGACATTTTGTGTATTTCCAGCTAACAATAAACAGGAATAAGAAATCCAAACCTCATCACTGCAGATCAGTTTTCCACAGACTGCTAAGCTAGACTCCATTTTACAAATTCCAGTTACTCAGTGAAATTAAAATAAAGTGGGCTTCGTATCAAATCCACCCAAAATTAAAGGTCGTATCTGATGTTAACAGAGGTTTAACAGTTCAGCCAAGTCTGTCAATAGCATCTCTGCTGTCTCCCTGCCCCAGCTGCACTACTTGTCTATGCAAGTGTTTTGGGACCCCACACTAGCTCTCTTGCAACGAGGAATAAATGCCCTCAGTCTCCAACTGAATTGAGGTTTAAGTATAAATTCAGAAAAAGGGATCTGAAAATGCAGGCAGCTTCAGGAGATGTCTGGGCCTGGACACAAGGCTGTGCTATAGCTGCTGGTTACAGGCTTGGGCACAAACAGCTTTTTGGCTGTGTGGACCTAATGCTGGAGAAATGCTCTAACCTGGCAGGAAGAGAGTGACATAGGATCAGGCACCCCTACTACTTTTGTGCAGGGATGCATGAACCACCAGCAACAACATGGTATATGATGCTGCTTACTGGTAACAAAAGTCCCACAGAAGCACTCCAAGAGGTTTGAGACCTCATCTTGTCTTTGCAAGATTTGAGTTATGCTTTCAGTGTTGGCAGTGGCATTATTTTATGCTCATACTACTGCGTTTGCTGCTGCTCGACTATATGCATGCTGTGCCTGGTTTTGGTAAGTAATCGCTAGCAACTTTCTTCTGTGAAAAGTCTTGGCTGCTGCCTTTGGTAGCTCATATTTTCATCTCCACCATGTTTAAATACAGATTTGGGGCTGCCAGTCTAACGACTTTTGAGACCTTTAAAACTTCAGTTTGTCTCCACTCTGTTATTGTGCCCCATCACAGTTAGCAGAGAATTGTGGACAGAGTCCTTTGTAAGCAATGTGAAAATAACATTTCTAACAGAAGTTGCATTTCTGTGGGGTGAAGGGGAATAAAAAGATTAATTTTGCAGGGCAGAGAAAGCTTCCAGCACTAAGGTAGCATCAAATGGAAGCTTTGTTCAGGGAGCTAGTAGGTCTTTTGAGGCATAACTTGCCCAGGACTTGGAAAATCAACCTTTCCTTCCATTCTAGCTCAGAGATCTTCAAGATGGCAGTGAAAAGAGGGGACAACCACAAGAGATGGGGTTTCTGTATTGTGAGGGGTGACAGTGAGCTTGTTTCATGGGAAAGAAGCCTGGTTGCTGCAGTCAGAGAAGGCAGATATGTTTATGGCCATGAGGTAGAGGCAGTAGCGCAGGGAGTGTGCGTTAATCTCGACTCCCAAACAGCTTTTCAATCCCAGAAACCAGAATCTTCCAGTTCTGACAAGTAGAGCAAAGATGACTTGGAGATACAAGTCCTGTCATTTCAACATAGTTGCAGAAAACCTTTTTCTAGGTTTCATAAAACCTGAGGAAGGCAGAGCAGGCCACAGTGTTGTGTGTTCCCACTTCTATCTGAAGTGGGTTTGGCATCTGTAGTCAAAAGTGCTCTCAACCACTGCACCTGATGAAAAGTGTCTCTATCCCAGCAGGAACTCAACCCCCAGGCATCAGCCAGGAGTTTCATAACGCCACTGTTGTTCTTGGTTCCTAAATCCAGTCATATCCTGATGTGATTTGTGATGGTGCTTACCAGCATTTTCAGTCCCTGACAGCCTGTACAGTCAGATCTTCTCACTGTTCATGCAGTCTTAAGGCTTTTGATATGGATGTTACATGGGAATATAGATCTTACTCAGATTTCTTATTTGTCTAGGGAAGTCTTATTATAAAAGCCCTCTAAGAACATCAGAGAAATTTGTGACGCCTCAAGAAGCCTTGTACCCTGCTCTCATAGTTACCCTAAGGAGATTGTCCCACCTGGAAGGCAGGGATAGAAATTGAGAGGCATGATGTTACTGCATAGGCAGCAACAGCCACTGCTGCAGAGGTTGATGTCCCTTGTCATTCTGAAGCTGCACTCCAGGTCAGTTACAGCAGGCTGAAGGCTGGCATTTTCCCACCATGAGACTTCTGTATTCCTAAAATCCCAGATCAGTGAAGAGTAAAACAGGCAGAATAGACACAGTGGTGGCTCAGTCTGGAATAGTAAAATGAGAGGTGAAAAATAAGTGGAAAGAAAAGTGACATGCTGGGTTGATCCTGGCTGGACATCAGATGCCCACCAAAGCTGCTCTATCACTGCCCTTCCTCAACTGGGCAGGGGAGAGAAAACAAAAGAGAGATACCAGAAGGCTCCCGTGTTGAGATAAGGACAGGGAGATCACTTAGCAATTATCATCATGGGCAAAACAGACTCAGCTTGGGGAAATGAGTTTTATGGTGTGCACCATGGACTGCAGGGGAATCTGCTCTGGCACCTGAAGCGTCTTCTGCCTTCTGTCACCAGCCTTAGTCTCCGCAGAGATGATACTGTCACATAACTTCACTCCTCTCTCCAGCTGCAGTTGCTGTTGCACCAGTTTTTCCCCCTTCTTAACTACGTGATCCCAGAGGTGCTACCACCACCACTGATGGGCTTGGCATTGGCCAGTGGCAGGTGTATCTTGGAACCAGCTAGCATTGACTCTATCAGACATAGGGGAAGCTTTTAGCAGCTTCTCATGCAAACCACCCCTGTAGCCCCCCTGACTACAACACCTTGCTTCACAAACCAAATACAAGTAAATATAATAATGTTCTTTTTCAGGTACTGTATTTATTTACATTTTGAAAATATTACAGACTTTCTGTGCTCATTTAATGTCTTTTTAAAGGCCATTTCTCATTAAAAGTATAGGTGGAAAAAATGTCAACAGCTATTTCTAATATATAAAGTTCAACATCTGCATAAGTGTCTGAAAGACCTAAGAAACAGCCTGTGGGTGGCTTTATTCTGTGTGTTGGTTTGAATCTCCTAATAAAATATATTTGCAATAAATATAAAAGTCGATGCAGAACCTTATTGCTGAACCTGTGCATACAGACGTTAAAGCTGAGGTATATGAATAGGCTATACCACCTGATGAATGGCTTGTGCATGTACAGGCAGGAATCAGCTGAATTAATGAAAACCTTACAATTAGGTGGCCTTTTTCATAGTGCATTACATACTGAAATTTTGTTTGAATAAGTGAAGTAAAAAATTGATATTTCCATCCATTCCTAAAATATACATTCACTTCATATATGGCACTCCACTTTGAAAAAAGCAAATCTATTTCATAATGTCACAGTTCACCATATGCTGTCAGTGTATACATCTAACTTTAAGGCCACTGCCACCTACAAAAAATGTTCTAAAATGTTTTAATCTTTTTCTTTATAAATTAATGAGAACCCAAAAATATAAGGGGTTTTGCCTTATTTTTATCCAACAGCAAGTGGCCTTTATGTAGATAAAAACAAGTCAATATCATGTGGGAAGTGCAAGAGGACTGCTCTCATTCAGGATCCCTGCCTCCAGTCTCCTAAGTAAGTCTGCTACCCTCCTTCTCCTTACATTCACTTTTCTTCTGGTTTTCTAGTAGGCCACTCCAAATTACCAGAAGACCTATTCCCAAGGGACCAGTCTTTCAAAAGGTATGGTCTTATGAACTCTCCATGTGAAAATATGGGTAGCTTCCCCTGAATTTCCAGTACTATCTGGAGGCTGCAGGCTTTTCTATGCAACATTCTGTAGCATAAGAGACGCTTCCATTACATCATGCATGGAATGACTTTAATATTGATCTAACATTTATACAAGGAAATAGTGTAATACTGCCTTATATAAAAATGACTTTCAAATGCTAAATGTCAGCATTTTTAAGGAACGTGAGAACAGCTGTACCTGGTCAGAGACAAGGTCAGGCTAATTTAGCATTCTGTCTCCAAGAGTACCCAATTCCCTAAGTGCTTCATAAAAAGTGTAAGATGAGGGCAAGCACATAAAGATGCTTGCTTAGGTTACTCTCCCAGCCTCCAGTAATCTGCAACTCAGGAGCTTTTGGCATCAAGCTTAATGAAAAATACCAGGAAAGCAATAACATGTCAAAGTAAGGCGTGCACAAGACTAGTTATATAGATTCACATATATAAACTGAAAACACATAAAAGTCTCTCAAAATCTGACTCTAAGACCCTTCAAGGAGAATTTTTTTTCAAACCTTTTTGTTAACTTTAGTAACGGGTAAATCTTAACAACCATCCCAAAGAAAATCCCTCTCTTCATATCCATCTTCCCTATCAATCCTTAGCGCCGATAAAATTACACATTGAGTGGCCCAGTATGACTGTTTAAACAACAAGGGGAAACAACATAAAATGAAGCTTTGATGGTATTATTCAGGGAATTTAGACTTAAAGCACCTGTATGTCAGAAAGGGCCAGAGTATCCTTCAGATCTTGAGCCAAGATTGTTAAAAATTACTGCTTAAGGTTAAGCATATAGGGCTAGGTGTACAAAAGAATTGGTGCATTACAGCAGCCATTGGTACTTTGCCATCAGAAGCCTAAGCTGTGAGGCTTGGCAGTTTGATACAATTAAGGTCAGAGGAGACGACCAGTTGGGAGTCGGATTCATAGGAAAATGGAGTTTAGACCTTTATACTCCAAACTGTCATCCTTAAAACCCTCATTCGGCTTCCACCCAAATCTGGATGTACATAAAATCTATTTCTGACTCAATTTTCTACATTAATGTACTCCACATCCCTGGAGTAGCTCTGGGTTTTTGTGTTGTGTATTGCCAAGTGTACCTGGTTTTGATACTAGTGCTTATCTAGGCACTTATGACCAAGTCCCTATAAAATGCAGAAAAAAGGCATCTTCTTGTGAGAGCTCTTATAAACAGTGAGCTGAGAGATGGTTTCACAGCACCTCTGAAAACCGTAGCGTCCTTCAAATCAGGCTCCATGAGGAAAATGCTCATATGGACAGGACCTCTGCTCCAGCCACTGCCCCACTGATATCTGAGATGTTTCTCAGATATCAGTGTCTGCAGGTAGAAGTCTTATCCTAAAAGCATTAGAAAGGCTTCTGCCAGAAAGCAGCTGTGCCTGTGTTCTTGTGGCAGTCCCATACGGACTTTTCTCTCAGAAATAGTCACCAAAATATTTCATATCAGTGTCAGTCAGAGGTGGTCATTTCTTTTCACCCAAAAGGCTGGCAGGATGCCCTTGAGAAGAGGCGGCAGATTTCAGCTCTTTGTCCCTTCTCAGACTGAGGGGATTGGAATTTATGTATAACATTCCTACCAGAGTGACCCAGGTGCCAGGCAAAAAGATATTTTGGAAAAGAACTTCCCTCCTTTGAAGCATTCATCTTTCTATAAAACACTTCAATGTCTCTTGAAGCCCAGTTTGCTACCACCTCTCTTACTAGTTATTTAATGATTTCAAGGATGTCCTTTGGTAGCAGTGGTGGTCGATGCAGGCTAATGTCTGTTTATGACTGCTGACCATTCACAGTAAAGAAGTCAGTCGTCCCTGTTCGGCTCTTTTCCATTCATTGAATACACTTTCTTTCCTCTGCTTAGCTCCAGAATAACAAAACCATGCTGGGAAAAGTGTGATTGAGGTATGTCTAAGTGTTTGAATTGTTTCTTCCATTCTACAAGCACAGCTTCAACAAAGAAAATATTTCCACCATATGATCTAGATTGAACAATACCAACAGCAGCCAAAAAGAGATGGCTCTGAGTACATGCCTAGCTTATTCTTTTACTAATTTGTTTCTTGATACAGGCAAATCCCTGAAAGGGACCTTTTCTTTTTTTTTTTTATGCCATGGCTTATGATTTATAACAGATTGAGGAATGCACCTGCTTCACAGTTTGCAAAGTCTTTTGAAATCCATAGATAGGTATTGCTATGGGAGCATGACATTATTAATATGCCACAGTTCAGGGTGAAATGTATTAACATCCTTTTAATGTAAAAGGGAAGCTGCAGGAAAATTAGACAATAAGCTTGAACTGAGATGGCAATATTAGTATTAAGTACTATTATAAATAACACTATGTGCATATAAATACAAACAAAAGTACTACCTGCATTTTCACGAACCACAGGTATTTATTGCCAGTAGGGAAAACACAATAGTTCTCAAGGTTGTGAAATAATTATGTTCCCTTTGAAAAAACATTTTCCCCAAAGTGTGAATTTTACAAATGTTAACCCCAAAGCTAAACTATATTGGTATTACTATTCTAATGTGACTTTCAGTTCTGTTTTGTTTCTTTGTTTGTTTGTTTTGGTTTTAATAATTCCATACCTGGGCACTCTTCTTCCCATTTGTGCTTTGTCATCACAGCCTTCTCTTTTTCCTCCATTTCTCTTTGAAAGAGTCCCTTGCCTCCTTGCACATTCTTTATTTTCACCTTCTTGTTCTTCTGTGGTGTCAGTTACAGACATGGAAGTCTTGGCTCTTCAGTCTCCTCAGACAATAGAGGAAAATTCAAAACACTGTTTTTAAGTTACCACAAACTCTGTACTGCCCCAATGAGAAAGCAGGGATGATAAGGAGGTGAGGATGAGAGAGATGTTTTGGACCTACTATTTCAGGCATGACCCAAGGGGGAGGACAGCTGAGGTCCATCTGCCTTCTGCTTACTGCCCAGTGGTGATGCTTTCTCCTTCATTTATTTTCAGGACTATTCAGACAGTCCAGGACAGATTTTCAGGTGCCTAATTTTCAAGTGCCTGATTTCTCAAAGAGCAGGTAGGCTGTTATTTAGGGAGTGCATTGGGCAAGTTGAGGGATTGGATTAGATGACCTTTAAAAGTCATTTCCATGACAAACCATTCCACAATTCTGTGATTCTAAGTAAGGCGCTTTCAGCAAGACTCAACTAGCCCATGTACTGATTGAGCTCCTTGTGCCACAAGTCAAGGCTAGCAGTAATTGCTGAGATTATAAATGAAGAGTTAATACTTCCTACCTTTAGATATTTAACTCCAAATCACAGCAAGGTGTCCTTGTCCATCTAACATTTAGTACATGGCTAACAGTGGTATTTTATACATCTTTTGGCTGACTTTTAAGTAATACATACTTAAAGGATTATATTTTTACTGTTTTCTTCAATATGTTTTAGTTTTTAAAAACAGCTGGAGGTGGTGATGGTGACTGGTACTAACTTCCCCAAAAGTATCACAGAATGTCTGGCATTTTTCAGGCACATAAAGCCTACCAGATCAACCACAGAGGCAACACGTGCAATTTGGCATCATAGGTTTTCACCAAAAGTCACAGCAGAAAGCCTTCTCTGACTTCCATGGCACGCTCTCACAAGTTTTATCAGCATTGTCTGGATTCGTTCCCTTAAGTGGCCTCATAACTTACCTGTATTGCAGTGCCGCACACCATAATACATTGTAAGTCCATTTATGGGTCCAGTCTCTATATTTAGAATACTTCCATGGAAAGTGAAAATCCAGATCAAGTCTTTCTTCCAGATAAATTAATCTCTCCCTAATTTAAGGCTCCTTAAATTGTCTTTGCTTTTTCTTGGTTACTAATCAAGGAGAAAATACTATAATTACTTGGTCATGAGATGTAATATTAACTAGTCACATTTGTTATGAAAATACAAGGGAAGGGTTCACCACATTAGATGAGAAACTTGTGCAAAGATGGAGTTGATATTTATGTGCTAAATTGCAGATCCATGTGACAAATTACATTTATCATACATCTCTGACTGCCTCACCTGCATTTTGCCTGCTAATCTATCTCTGTCAAGATTCATTCTAGCTCTGTTAACCTCTGAGCAGCTCTGAAGCATCTGCTATTTTTTAAAGCTTTTCCACAAAATAAAAAAAAAAAAAAAAAAAAGAATAGAAAAGAATAAACCCCAAGGAAAACAAAACAAAACTAAAGGGTTTTTTTGTTCACCACGAAATGTACAAATCCCTCTCCAAATTACATTGTGATAAGAGAAAGGTGGACAATACTCACTTCTGAAGCAAGGAGATGTTTGAGGTTCTCCTTATCCTCAAGAATGCAGAAGCATGTTTCTTCCAGGGGAGCAGAGCTCGTAAGAAGCTTTTTCTATATTAACTAGCAAATGTTTCGAGATTGGATATACTGGCATACAATAGACCTCAAGGGTGGAACACAGTGATTTATAAACAAGTTGCTTAAAATAATTTAGAGGTTCAGAACATATCAGTACATTCTGAGGCCTGTGTAGTTGTCTCATAATAGCAAGTTAATTTGGCTTTAATGTAGAAGCAAATGCAATAACAGCATCAATTAAAAAAATTATAAAACCTCCTGAACAATTTCTGAAATAATTTGTGACGTTAACCTTGTAACATAGCTTAAATTCATATGTGATATAAAGGTTTTATTGGTACTCATTTGGGATGATCTCTGTAATAAATGCTGGGATTCCCCATAGCTCATACATACTGTATTCAAGTCCAGACTTACATCATTTAGCTAATACACTTTGCTTTCATTTAGAGATTAGGGAACTGGAACTATTTTCATCAGCTAAGAATCTATCTCCAAGATATTTATACATGTCCACTTTTTTTGCTTTACTTTTTTCCTTTTTTTGGTTTAGTTTATAAAAATATTCTTATGTGTAAATGATTGAGAAAGAGATGAATAAGACACATATTAATGAAATTATTCAGGCTTTATACTATCTAAGTGCATACTTCCAAAAGGAACTTTGATGAATGCACTGACAAATGTTTTAATTCTTAAGACTTTTGGTAAAATTCTAGTTTTGAAAGAGTTTGCATATTTCATAAATGAATTTTATAATGAGTCTTTATAGAATCATACAATAGAGTCATAGAATAGTTAGTTTTGGAAAGGACTTTAAGATCATCTAGTTCCAATCCCCCTGCCATGGGCAGGGACACTACTAAACCATATCACCCAAGGCTCTGTCCAACCTGGCCTTGAACACCGCCAGGGATGGAGCATTCACAACTTCCCTGGGCAACTCATTCCAGTGCCTCATCACCCTTACATTAAAGAATTTCTTCCTCATATGCAATCTAAACTTCCCCTGTTTAAGTTTAAACCCATCACTCCTTTAACTTCATAATAATTTAAAAATATGAACATATTTGCTTACTTATTCACAAATAGAGATACACACACAAACTTCTTCCCATCAGGCAAATACAGATAACCAGTAGAGAAAATTTTGAAGTTAATGGCTTAATTTTGACACTGTCACATTCAACTATACACAGAGCTTTCCTGTTGGAAAAATGACAATTATAAGTGACTGACACTTGGGTTACCTGCATTATAACATATACTTTTTTGAGAATTAATTTATCTATCTCTGTAGACTAGGGTTTAAATCACAATAAAGAATAATTAATGTTAAATTAATTAAAAATCAAATTAAAACTATGCAATGGATAGTCTTACCAAGGGTAATCACATGAAAAAAAAACACTCCCGAGAGTTAGTTTACTTCACAGATGCTTGGTTCACTAAGAGTGTTCAGATATTTGTGTTGGCTGGCTAAGTATATCAAGTAATAATTTGTTGATTTTGGATCGTATTTTATTTTTATTTTTTTTAGCTAATCTGCAGAGTACATAAAGGGGCTCCAAAATGTAGTATCCAGCACAAAATCCAACACCAGCTGCAAAAATACATTTGATTATTGGACAGTAAATTAGCTTATCTCAAGTTTTTCACACTAGTCCTGCTCATTTGGTGAATATTTGCAGAACGCGGACTCAAGCATTACATCAACACACTTGAAGTAAATTAATTTTAAAATCTGAATAAAGATATGTAGTGTTTGCCTAGAGCTCGAAGCAATAGGGTTATGAACACATCATAAATACGATGCAAAGCTTTGAATTCCATTGCTAAGACACATTATCAAAGGTCATGCTATCAAGCAAGACATAAACCACACTGTAGGATCATCTCTTATCTGAAAGTTCACAATACTGATAGGAATTACAAATTTTGAAGTGATTCCAACACAAGCATAACTGTGCCTTGGAGACTGAGTGACATCAAATACTGAAGCAAAACTATATTTCTGTTTATATATTTACAAAGATTTCATACTTACAAAAAAAGTCATGCTGCAAAATGCATCACATGATTTACATGTACGTTTCTAAAGATGGATATGGTATGTAGATATACAGATGCGCAGGACGTTTTTCTTCTTGGTTAACAAGGATTTCATCACATTCTAGTCTTTTCTTTTGAAACAAAGCAAACAGGGAGATACTGTGGAGAACAGTAATCATCTGTTTAAGCTTTTTTTCAAGGATCAACCAGCATATAACAATGAGAGCAAAAGGAAAAATTGCTAGCATCTCTCAAATTTTATCTGAATACATACATGGTCATCATTCTGTTTAACTGCAGAACATCAGATTCTCCCACATATGTCGAAGGCACCAGCAAAATATGTCTTGGTTAAAATTCTCAAGATCAAAGTGACTGGATCTACATCCATCAGGTTGTTTTGCATCAGGGGAGACATAAAAATGGTCTCTTTCTCCGAGCAAGGTGCTTTCACCCTTTGTGAGTGGCAGACCTGCAAGAAGGGAAACCACTTGATTGTTCTCTAACCAAAGTGAAGGTTCAATTTAACTGTTTTCTTATTGCCCTGAGAGAGACCAAAGCTTATCAGCTTTCATGTTTTGTAGGAAATGAAAAAGAATAGAACTAGATTACTTTTTTTTTTTGCAGGTCTGAGGTCAAACATGAACAGCTTTTGGGTCAACCTCTCTGCCTTACACTCTCAGTGTGTCCAGAGTATTTCTGCCGTCTATGTAAAGGCTCGCTGCTGATGGTACTGCTTTGCACTGCCTTCTTAAAGGTTGACAAGGGGATGCATCAAATTGACAGGCTTTGCATTGCAGGTAAACCACAGCCTTTAGAGAGGCAAAAAATCTCAGTCCCAATGGGTATGTGTAGTGTTAACACCAGGAGTAACTTGTTTTCAGCATTTTTGCATAGATAAGAGCCA
The DNA here is from genome assembly GCA_025447955.1 of Psilopsiagon aurifrons. Lineage (NCBI taxonomy): Eukaryota > Metazoa > Chordata > Aves > Psittaciformes > Psittacidae > Psilopsiagon > Psilopsiagon aurifrons. The sequence goes on along the minus strand of JAOEHY010035245.1, from coordinate 10,251 downwards.
AGAGAGAAAGAGAGGTATGTTTAGTTGAGTGGAAGATAACAAACATGCAGTGCCACATTCCCTCTGAGCTCTCTTTGTTATCAGCAGGACTAGCGGACTAGCGGCATTATGTACTGTACAATGAAAGATAACCGTGGAGTGAGAGATAGCTGGCTTTGTAGCTCTATTGATTAAACAGGACAGCAGGGATGGGAGTGGAGACACTCAGAAAATGTGAAAAATGATGTCTACACATGAAATGTTAATTTCTGAATAAGGTTGTAGGGCAGAAAAATGTTTTCTTAATGCCAGGAGATTTTGTGGTTTGCTTTTTTTTTAAATTAAAAAATGCTTATACGCAGAGAGGTATGACTCCACTACCAATTTGCAAAGATAATAGCGTTACATTTATCTGAGACAATCATAAGACAAAACACAATACAGGTTTGAAGCTTCCCTAAAAACAACATCGCAGATCTAGGGTTTTGCTATGTACCATGATTATAACTGATGAGGATAACTTGTCAAGCAAATGGATATACCAACTACCCAAGTTTTGTTCACTGCTTTGCATATAAGAATATTTTTGCATATAGGAATATTTGCACAGAAGAACTTCAGAATACAGTCTTGTCAAAAAAAAAAAAAAAAAAAAGCCACCAAGAAAACCCCAAAATAACCTAAAATATTGTTCAGCCTTTTGTGACTTATTTTTAGACTTTTCATTTGTTTATTTTATTGCTTAGCTCCAAACATTTCGATAGAGATTTTTTCATGGCATATATCTGTGTCAAGATGAATTTATTTGCAGATAACACATTTGTATAATCAGTTTTCCAAGCTCTTGTTGAGTGTGGGGCAAGAAAGGGACAGAGCCAAACTGGAATGGGATGTGTGTGCTGTGTGTATGGCTGCAGCATATATCTGCAGAAATTCAGGCCAGCTCTGCAGCAGCAGCCCAGAATTATGAGGATACAGAGGTAATGTAAAGTAATTGTTCTCTCTCTTGACTTCTGGTTTTGAGGTCTGTGTGGCATCTCCTAGAGGCACAACATAGGCTCTCACCTGACATGTTTAGCATTGGAGGGGAGATTTCACTGAAAAAAGCCTTTTTACTTGCTGCTAAAATCTCTGTCCTAATTTTAGGAAATTGTTCATGTTCCTTTGTGGCTTCATTCATAATTCTTTCTGGTGGGGTGTAAGATACTGTATCTCTGATCCATTTCTTCCTGCTAGGAGCTTCCTCTGCTACCTGCTGTTGTACGACATAGCAATTTACCATTGACAATGCTGTTCCCAGTAGTTTGGTATGATGACTTGGTATAGCAATTTCAGCTCTTTCTTGAAAGTCAATGCTGCCAAAGATTCACAGGCGGGTCTGGACAGGCTTCTTATTTGCCCCAGAAATGTGGGGAGGGGTGAAGAAGAGGGAGAAGGTCATAGAAGGCACAGTACTTGCATTTCTGTATTTGTGAGTGTGTCAGTCCCAGATTTCTAGGATGACTTATTTTAGATGCTTATTGGAAGTTAAATACATTGCTTTGCCCTTTCTTTACCCTTTCCTATACAGAATGATGCCATTTACAAGCAACTGATAGAGCAATTTATACTACACCTTTGACAAATTGAATTTAATAAGCAGTAACAGCTTCATACAACTTTAACAAATCTGCTCATTCTTCCACAAGTTCACTCCTCCACTCCTGCTTTTTCCAGCTCCTGGAGCCTACAGCAGCCCCTTGGCAATATTCAGCATTTAGGTTGTAAGTTGTCCTTTTTCTTAGAACTAAAAAACACTCTCAGGCAGATTCTGGGTTTACCCTGAAATGAGAAGTGAGTCATGATAAAGTGAAGGTCACATAAATGAGTTGCAGCTTGACCCAGCACCCACTTAAGTCAGCTGCCTAGCCCCTGTTCCTTTAAATTGAAGCAGTATTGAGCCACAACTTTATTATGCAGCTGCAGGTATAGTTCTCTATGCATTTCCTGTTTCTTTCCATAGAAGCATCCCCAAGAACTTTATCCAAAGCTCGTCTACTTTAGTAGAGCCAGTGGCATTGGGAAGTTTCAAGATGAGTGAGTCCTGGATCTTTCAGTAGTTTATTACAGAACAGTAGTACTGTATCTCCTGGAGTTTGATTTGCAGACATTTTAAAATGGAAATAACACAACCTTTTATTTTTTTTCTCCCATCAATTCTTCCTGTCAATTCAATATTACATTAATGGATTATCCACTTCATCTGATTTTTCAGAGCTCACTGATCCCAAAGTCATTTTTAAGCAATTTATTTATTTATTTAAAGAAGCCAATTATATATGTTGATTCATTAAGGTACTAGCAACACCTACATTTAAATTGTTGGGTGTTCAGATTGATTTGGTTCCATGACAAGCAGGCATAGTTATAGTATGACGTATTCAGTTCAGCTAACCAGTCAGCGCCCACTGCATCTGTTCCCCTTGAACACAGAGGATGTGGTGAAACAGGCTTAATTTTCATTAAGTACTCAATTCTGCTAATTGGTTTAGTCTGAGTACATACAACACAAAGCCCCTTTGCTCAAGAGTCTGAGATTATCTTTATTACATGCCTGCTTGTGTATTGCTTTTCTTGTCATGCATAACACCAGAATATCCCAGCAATTTTATACTGCAGTATTGTCATGGGTTCAGCAGTAGCAGTCATTTTTCTCCTTCTTAGTAGCTGGTGCAGCACTGTGGTTTTGACTTGTGGC